>PISX010028231.1:0-21844 GCA_004024625.1 Mellivora capensis
GAAGATTATTTGACCATAGAGTTGAGGGTCCATATCTGGGCTCTCTACTCTGTTCCACTGGTCTATGTGTCTGTTTTGATGCCAGTACCATGCTGTCTTGGTGATCACAGCTTTGTAGTAAAGCTTGAAATCAGGTAACGTGATGCCA
Source organism: Mellivora capensis (assembly GCA_004024625.1). Classification (NCBI taxonomy): domain Eukaryota; kingdom Metazoa; phylum Chordata; class Mammalia; order Carnivora; family Mustelidae; genus Mellivora; species Mellivora capensis. Next base: position 149 of record PISX010028231.1, read on the forward strand.
CCAGTTTTATTTTTGTTTTTCAACATTTCCTTAGCAATTCGGAGTCTCTTCAGATTCCATACAAATTTTAGGATTATTTGCTACAGCTCTTTGAAAAATACCAGTGGAATTTTGATTGGAATGGCATTAAAAATATAGATTGCTCTAGGTAGTATAGATACTTTAACAATGTTTATTCTTCCAATCCAAGAGCATGGAATGGTCTTCCATCTTTTTGTGTCTTCTTCAGTTTCTTTTCTTATACACTAACAATGAAAATACAGAAAGCGAAATTAGAGAATTGATTCCATTTACTATAGCACCAAGAACCATAAGATACCTGGGAATAAACCTGACCAAAGAGGTAAAGTATCTGTGCTCGTGGAACTACAGAACACTCATGAAAGAAATTGAAGAAGACACAAAAAGATGGAAGACCATTCCATGCTCTTGGATTGGAAGAATAAACATTGTTAAAATGTCTATACTGCCTAGAGCGATCTATATTTTTAATGCCATTCTGATCAAAATTCTACTGGTATTTTCCCAAATACGTTTTTAGAGAAAACCGATGGAATGCTTTAAAAAAGAAAAGAAAAAGACATCAGATCTACTAATTTCAAAAGAATGTGGTACAAATACATCATTGATGTGAAAATATTTTCTACTCCTCTGTAAAGCCTTTAGTGGTGAATTTCAATAACAAATAAAAAACTGGCAAGGGAAACAACTTAAGGAATTTGTGACAAATAAATGTACTTTCTGCAGTTTAGTTACATGGCTGTATTATTTGAATATTAAACAGGATATTTGTTGAAAATTATCCACTTCAGTTATGAAATTTTAACTTTCAAAAGATAATCCAGTCAGTGGGACATGTTACAGTTTACAGTTCTTTTCTCTCTAGAGCAATTATATACCCCTGCAAACCTAGGTACAACATGGCCATGTGACTTGCTGTACCTCTCCTTGGTACAAGAATTTTACATCTCTTCCCACTAAATTCAGCTATTACTGAAAGGTATGGTCCGTGAAATGTGGATGGAAGCCTATGTCCTTTCTGAGTTGAAGCTTTAACAGCTATCTTGTAGTTTACCAGCTTTCTATTCTTCCTCAATCATCAGACAATGTTTGAGAAGGGGTTGCTCCATTTGTCCAGGTCCTCCAGTAAGAAAACATGGAGCAAGAGAGCAACAAATCCACACTGCAAATGTAGCATAAGTAAAACATAAACCATTGTTGGGAGGCCTGGGTGGGTCAGTTGGTTAAATGTTTCCCTTCAGCTCATATCATGATCCCAGGGTTTTGGGTGCAAGTCCTGCTTTGGGCTCCTTGCTCAGTGGGAAGCCTGCTTCTTCCTCTGCATTTGGGAAAAATAGCTCAGGGAAAATAAAACAAAGATGCTGCTCTTCGATAGATGACCCTGAACAGTATTTCCGATTGAATCTAAAGAAAGAAAAAAATGGGAGTTCTAGTTCAAGACTGCAACATAGGAAGATCCTGAACTTACCTTCTTGCACAGACACACTGAACCCACAGTCACATATGGAGAAGTTTCCTCTGAAAGAAACCCAAAACCAGATGAGCAGCTCCTATATATTGGGAGTATGAGTAAAACAAAAACAAAAAACAAACAAACAAAAACCTACATTGAAACAGGTAGAGAAGCTGTCAGCATAAACCCCATTCCCTGAACCACAGCTCACAATCAGGAGGGAGATCACAACTCCAAGCTTCTCACTGAAGAGCAAAGGTTTTGAATCCCCAGTCTGACCTCCAAATTTTAAGACTTGCCTCTGAGAGACAAGCTCTGATTTCAAAACAGAGCTTTGAAATCAACAGAGCTATGTCCATGAAACTGACAAGTCTATAGTAAGTTGAGAAACAGTTCTTAAAGAGCTTATGCAGACTCACCCACCCTAGGCCCCAGCATGGAGGCAGCCAACTGAAAAGCACTCAGACTTTCTGCGAAATAGGCCATTTGCTTATCTTAAAGCTTGGCCTGAAGGGTGGGCATCTAATTTAACACACACTTGGCAGCCTGCTGAAATACTCTCCTAAGACAAATATTAGTGGGTGCCATCTCTGTCCTCTTTCCGCCTCACTCCAGATTGCCAGTATCTCCTGGAAAGGAGCTTGTGGACTTGTCTGACACCCTCATTTTTGTGGCTGCTACCCAGGAGACACCCTTTGATCACCTGGCTTTGGTGGCCAGCCAGGCTTATGCTTACAGATACCATATGCCTATAACAAATGAAGAAAGAATTCTTAACTGGCTGCACCCCAGGCCACAGAGAAGAGGCAAGAGACTGAGGTATCCAGTCTGTCTGTGAAAGAGGCCTATTAGCTTATCTTCATAGCTGTGGCCTGAAAGTCAGGCTTCCAATTAAACATAACTAAGGGCCCACTGTAATCTTTTCAGTGCTATCTTCATATTCTCCCTCTTTGGTGCTCCAGATCACCAATATCTGCTGAAAAGGGCCTATGTATACATCTGGTTTGCCAGGTTTTTTTGTATAGTGTCCCAATTTTTGTGACCATCACCCAGAGGACAGCCCTTGATTTCCTGGCTCTGGTGGCCAGTGGAAATTTCATTCATGGGTATGATAGGACTATAGCAAACAGAAAAACAGCCCCTAACTGACTAACCTTCAGGGCACAGCCTGAAACACCCTACCCTTCTGTGAAAGAGGCCTATTAGCTTATCTTCATAGCTGTGGTGTGAGGAGCAGCCTTCTAATTAAACATACATCTAGGGTTCAACTATAGTACTTTCCAGGGAAAGGAAAATCTTACAGCTACCACCTTCACACCCACCCTCTATCCACCCCAGCTTGCCAGTGTCTCTGAAAGAAGTGCTAGTGTATGTCTGGCACACTGGCTTTTGTGGCTGCCACCAAGAGGGACACATAGCTTGATAGCCTGGCTCAGGTGGCCAGTGGTACCAGTGTTCACAGATTCACTATGGGATGATAGCAAACAAATGAACAGTTCTTAACTGGCTGTCATGCCAGGGCTCAATGCATGAGCTCAATGCAAGAGCTAGGGCAGGGTTGATCAATAAATTTTATCTCTAAACAAGGCCTTTCTTTCAGACTGGGACAGGTGGCTGTTTTATCTAATAGAGAAACAGAGTAATACATTCTAAATGAAAGAGCAGGCTAAAACCTCAGGAAAAGATATTAATGAAATGGTATAAGCGATTTACCCAATAAAGAGTTCAAATTAACGGTCATAAAGGTGCTCACTGAACTCAAGAAAACAATAGAAGAACAAAGTGAGAATTTCAACAAAGAGATAGAAAATATAAGCAAATAATAGAAGTTATAGAGCTGAAGATTAATATAACTGAACTGAAAAATATAATAGAGAGATTCAACAGCACACTAGACGAAGCAGAAGAAAGAATTAGTGAACTCAAACAAGGGATAGTAGAACTCACCCAAACAGAGAAGCAAAAAGTAATAAAGAATGAAAAAGAGTGAAGATAGTTTTTAAGGGGCTTGTGACAGTAAGTGGAATAGTATTCACATTATAGGTATCCCAGAAGGAGAAAGGGGCAGGAAACTTATTTGAAGAAAATAATGGCTGAAAATTCCCTAACCTGGGAAAGGAAACAGATATCTAGATCTGGGAAGCCCAGAGAGTTCTCAAATAAGATGAACCCAATTCCCAATTCTTCACACTAAGACACAATTTAATTAAAGTATCAAAAGTTAAAGACAAGGAGAGAATTTTAAAAGCAGCAAGAGAAAAACAATTTGTTGTATACACGGGAACCCCTATAATACTATGGGAGTGAAAAATCTGCAGATTTTTCAGCAAACTTTACATGCCAGAAGAGAGTCATACATTATATTCAAAATGCTGAAAGAAAAAAAAAAACTTCCAACCAAAATACTATACCAGGCAAAGGAATTTACCACTGCTAGACTGACTTTACAAGAAATGTTAAAGTGACTTTTTTAAGATGAAATGCTGAAATGAAAGGACACTAATTAGTAACAAGAAATCATAGGAAAGTATAAAAAAAGGTAAATATGAAGTAAAATTCAGAATAATGTTGTAAAGGTTGTGGGTTAAGTGCTTATAAAGCTAGTATGAAGGTTAAAAGACAAAAGTAATAAAAATAACTATAACTACAATAATTTATTAATGAACACATAGATAAAAAAATGCAAATTGTGACACCAAAAGCATAAAACATGGTGAGAGAGGTGTAAATATGTAGAGCTGTTGGATGGGATTGAACTTGTTTTATGTAAGCCTCATGGTAACCACAAGGCAAAAACCTTTGGTAGATACACAAAAGATGAAGAGAAAGGAATACTAACATACCACTACAGAAAAATCATCAGATTACAAAGGAAGAAAACAAAAGAAGAATAAAGGGACAAAGGAATTACAAAACAACCAGAAAATAATGACCAAAATGGCAATAACTAACTACTTGTTTATCAACAATCACATTATATGTAAAGAAACTAAATTATTCAATCAGAAGACATTGAGTGGTTGAACAGATAAAAACAAAATGAAACAAAACAAAAACAATGCATCTATATGCTGCCTACAAGAGACTCCTTTCAGATGTAAGAATGCACACAAACTGAAAATGAGGGGATGGAAAGATATTTCTATGCAAATGGAAACCACAAGGAAGCTGGGGTAGCTATATTAATTTCTCAAATAAATAACCTAACTTTACACCTCAAAGAAATAGAAAAAGAAATACAAATGAAGCACAGAGTTAGTACAAGGAAGGAAATAAAAGAGCATAGATAAATGAAATTCAGACCAAAAAAAAAAAAAAAAAAAAAAAAAAAAAAAAAAAAAAAAAAAAAAAAAAAAAAAAGAAAGAAATGATGAATGAAACAGAGTTAGGGTTTTTTCTTTTTAATTAACAAAATGACAAACATTTAATTAGACTTACCAAGAAAAAAGAGAGAGAGAACCCAAAGAAATAAAATCAGATATGATAGAAGACATGCTATAACCAATAAAAGAAACACAAAAGATTATATGAACAATTACATGGCAACAAATTAGACAACTTAGAAGAAATAGATAAATTCTGAGAAACATACAATCTATCAACATTGAATCAGGGCACCTGGGTTGCTCAGTGGGTTAAGACTCTGCCTTTGGCTCAGGTCATGATCTCAGGGTCCTGAGATCTAGCCCCACATCAGGCTCTCTGCTCAGCAAGGAGCCTGCTTCCCCCTTTCTCTCTGCTTGCCCTCTGCCTACTTGTGATCTCTCTCTCTCTCTCTCTATCTCTCTGTCAAATGAATAAATAAAATATTTTTAAAAAACACTGAATCAAAGAAGAAATAGAAAAACTGAACAAATTGATTACTAGTAAGGAGATTGAATCAACTATCAAAAACCTCTCAATGATCAAAAGCCCAAGACTAGATGGTTTCACTCATCAGTTGTATCAAACTTTTAAAGAAGAATGAATACCAATCCTTTTCAAAGTCTTCCCAAAAAAGAAGAGAAGACAACACGCCCAACCTCATTTTATGAGGCCAGAATTCCCCTGATACCAAAACAAGATGTCACCACAAGAAAAGAAAATTAGAAGCCAATATTCCTGATGAACATAAATGCAAAAATTCTCAACAAAATATTAGCAAACTGAATTCAACAATACAGTAAAAGGATCATACACCATGATGAAGTGGGATTTATTCCAGTGACACAAATATGGTTGAACTTCCACAAATCAGTCAGTGTGACTTACCACATTAACAGAATAAAGAATAAAAATCACATGAGCATCTCAACAGATGCAGAAGCATCTGATAGTATTCAAAATGGACAATATTCATATCCATTTGTAATAAAAACTCTTAACAAGTAGGTTTAGAGAGAATGCACTTCAACATAATAATGTCCATTTATGAGAAGCCCACAGCTAACATCATTTGCAAAGAGAAAAATTGAAAGCTTTTTCTTTAAGATCAGGCAAAAGACAATGATGCCCACCCTCACCACTTTTATTCAAGACAGTATTGGAAGCCCTCACTGGAGCAATTAGGCAAGAAAAGGAAATAAAAGTCATATAAATTGGGAAGGAAGAAGTAGAATTATCACATGATATAAAAACCTAGAGATTTCACACACACACACACACACACAAATCCTATTAAAACTAATAAATGAATTCAGTGAAGTTGCAGGATACAAAGTTACATAAAAAAAATCAGTTGTATCTCTATGCACTAAAAACAAAATATTACAAAGAGAAATTAAGGAACAAATGCCATTTACAATTGCATCAAAAAACACAAAATATGTAGGAATAAACTTAAACAAGTGGTTTAAAGACCTGTATACTGAAATAAGACATTGATGAAAGAAAATGAGGAAGACAGAAATACATGGGAAGTTATTCCATGCTCATGCACTGGAAGAATTAATATTTTCAAAATATCCATATTGCTCAAAGCAGTCTACAGATTCAAGGTGCTCCCTACCAAAATTCCAATGGCATTTTTCACAGAAACAGAACAAATAATCCTAAAATTTGTATAGGATCACAAAACATCCCCAATAGCCAAAGCAATATTAAGAAAGAAAACAAAGCTGGAGGCATCATGCTTCCTGATTTCAAACTATATTACAAAACTATAGTAACCAAACAGTATGGTACTGGCATGAGAACAAACTCATAGATCAATGGAAAAGAATAGAAATTCCAGGAATAAATCCATGCACATATGGTCAATTAATTTTTGATAAAGATTATACAAAGGGAAAGGATAGTCTCTTCAATAAATTGTGTTGGGAAAACTGGAGAACCACATGCTAAAGAATGAAACTAGACCACTATCTTACACCATATGCAACAACTAACTCAACATGGATTAAAAACTTGAATGTAAATCCATAAACTACAAAACTCTTAGAAGAAAACATAGGTGGAAAGGAAAGGCCCTTGACATTGATCTTGGTGATTTTTTTTTATTTGTCACCAAATACAAAGGCAACAAAAGCAAAAATAAACAAGTGGAACTATGTCACACTAAAAAGCTTTTTTGCACAACAAAAGAAACCATCAACAAAACAAAAAGTCAATCTACAGAATGGCAGAAAATATTGTGTATCATGTGTCTCATAAGGGATTAATATCCAAAACACATAGAGAAGTTATACAACTCAGTAATAAAAAGAACAAGGTAATTAAAAGATGGACAGAGATTTGAATAGACATTTTCCAAAGAAGGCATACGGACAGACAAGTACATGAAAAGGTGCTCAACATTAGTAAACATTACAGAAATGCATATCAAAATCACAATGAGCTATCACCTTACACCTGTTAGAGTGACTATTATGAAAAAGACAAGAAATAACAAGTGTTGGTGAGGATGTGAAGAAAAAAGAACCCATGTGAACTGCTGGTGAGAATGTAAATTGGTAACCACTGTGGAAAGCAGTATTAAGATCCCTGAAAAAATTAAAAATAGAACTACCATATAATCCAGGAAGTCCACTTCTGGGTATTCATCTGAAAAAATGAAAACACTATATCTTAACATTCCATTTTAAGAAATGAGAAATAAAAGCACAAAAAAACCCACAAAGTGAGCAACAGGAAGGAAATAATAGAGATTTTTTATAAGATACCTAAAATTTTATACAGAAATGAAATGTAGAGTAAAAATAGAGAAAATCAGTATAGCCAGAAGTCAGTTCTTGGAAAACATGTACAAAATTGACAGACATTTAACTAGACTGCTCAAGAAAAAAAGTAGAAAGCTCAAATTACTAAAATCAGGAATGAAAGAGGAATCAATTCAGCCAATCTTACCAAAATTAAAAATATTATAAGGAATTCTATGAATAACTGCATGGCAAAAAAACTAGGTTACCTAGATGAAATGGGAAAATTCCTAGAAAGATACAAACCAAAACTGACTAAAGAAAAATAGAAAATCTCAATAGACTGATAACAAGAACAGGAATTAATCATCAAAAATCTTCTCACAAACAGAAGCCCACAGATGGCTTCATTGCTCAATTCTACCATGTTTTTAAAGATGAATTAACACCAATCTTTAACAAACTGTTAGAAAAAAAATTAAAAAGGAAGGAATACTTCCCAACATACCCATCATTATTACTATAATATCAAAACTGGGGAAAAATCTATTTTGTTGAAATGTGTGAATAAGGATAAGAGAAGTAAAACTTGATTGTATAGGTAGAAAATATTTTGGACTATACAGAGGTTTTTTGACCATGTTATGGATTTTGGGTTTAATCTAAGTGCAATGGAAAACTATTGAAACATTTTTGAACAAGGGGTAATTTCTTTTTAGAGATAAATATGTTTACTGGGTGGATAATTTATTGTAAGTGGCAATAATATAAAGAAATGGCAGTAGGCCAGGTGAGAACTGATGCTGGTTTACCCTTGGATAGGTACAAAAGCCTACACTTATATTTCTGGGATAAAAAACCGGTTATTAGAGTTCCTCTTATTGATATTGAAAAGGAAAGAGGATGAGCATCTAGGGCAGTAGAAGCATGGTACCAAGAGAAAGGTCAAGAATTTAGTTTCTAGTTTCTCAAAACAAATACAGTATTGTGTATATTAAAATTGATATAATAAACAGTGAGGTATTCAGTAAAACCATAAATTTAGTTTCTGAATCCAATGCAATTCTTGGTGTACAAGAACTTTCAGACCAGTGGGGAGACAAACATATAAACATCAGGACTCTGGATAATATATGCATAAAGATTGGGAGTCATAGCAAAGCAAGAAGTTTTAAAAGGAATGGGAGCCAAGGTTTAAGATTATATGTGAGATAAGACATTCCAAGACAAATAAATACTAAATGGAAAAAGGTGAAGAAACCTAAACTTTCAAATGGGTAAGAAGGTAAACTCTGAAGCCAAAATGCCTGGGCTCATAATTCTGGCTCTGTCTTTCTGAGTAGCAAGAAAATATTGGGTAAGGGGCACCTGAGTTGTTCAGTCGATTAATCATCCACCTTTGGCTCAGGTCATGATCTCTGGGTCATGGGATCTAACCCCACGTCAGGCTCTCTGCTTATCAGGGAGTGTACTTCTCCCTCTATGCTCTCTCTCTCTATCTCTCTCAAATAAATAAATAAATAAATAAATAAATAAATAAATAAATAAAATCTTTTCAAAAGACATTGGGCAAGTTATACATCATCTCTTGACTCAGAAACATCTATAAAATGGAGTTGCTTATAGCACCTACTTCATTGAGTTGTTATGAAGGTTAAGTGATTAATATACGTAAAACACTGGAGGATACATAAGAAGAACTTTATAAATACTAATTATGGGGCACCTGGGTGGCTCAGTTGGTTAAGCAACTGCCTTCAGCTCAGGTCATGATCTTGGAGTCCCAATATTGAGTCCTACATTGGACTCCCTGCTCAGCAGGGCGTCTGCTTCTCCCTTTAACCTTCTCCCCTCTCATGCTCTCTCTCTCTCTCTTATAAATAAATAAAATATTTTTTAAAAAAGAAATATTAATTATGCTAATGATGAGAGTGGTGGTAATAGTAATGAAAATATAACTCATGGAAGAGAAGTCTGGAGAACAGCATAGGGAGATAGACAGGAGTCATATATTCAAAGGACTACTGTACTGAAGATTTTGAATTTACTTTGTGAACTATTTGTATTAAAAGATTTTAAGCATAAAGTCATAAAGCTACGTGTTTGACAAGCCTGTCTTGGCAGTAGTATGGAGAATGTGTGGCATGGGACAAAGCCTATGGGACAGAGATCAATCAAAATGCTTATATACTTGTTCATGAGCCACAGATTTATTATAACACAAATCCACGATTTAATCACAGAATTTGAAGTCTTCCATCAAAATGAGACAGTAGAATAGGTATTCAACAGAGCTGACAGATCAGAATAAATCACTGCTGTTCTGGTCTGCAGCCACTCCTGTTAGCCTGCAGGCCAGCAGGGATTTGAGCTTCAAAGCTGGTCTGCTTGCCAAAATGAGTTCACTGGGAGGTGTGGCTCTGCAGCCTGAGTTCATTAGCCCTCTCCCCAGATGCGATCCTACCTATTCACCTAAACTTTCCCTTCAAGTCCCAGGATAGGCCACTGGAAGCCTCACTCAACTCTACTCCCTGAGCAGCAGTGTGCCTCATTAACAACTTTTTAATGAGGTCACAGGCTGTGACTGCTCATTAATAGGCTAGTCAGCAACCCCAGGGATGGAGGAGAGGGAGGATAGAAGCCAGTGAGAACAGAGCTCAGCCTGCACCAGAGCTGCATCAGAGGGAGAGAGAATAAACCCCCTTTAGCAGAGACTCCTAGGCTTTCACTCTCAGGTGCCCAAGGTCTCTTCTGGCCCTCAGAGACTGGTTCTGCTGATAGAAGTCTGGAGGGACCAAGGCCTTAGAGGGGAGGTATTACAACTGAGTCCATTGATCCCACACTTAGGCCAGAGATTCTTGAGGAAATCAAATGCTCTTCAGGTTTTCTTTGATGCTTGTGTAAATGGAATATTGCCCTTGGAACTCTTTGTCCCCTGCTTTCCTTAACTGTGAATTTCCTTGCTATTCCCCCAGACACATGCAAGTACGGATTCTTTGTATTATTTCTCAAGTTCTTTTGAACTATATTTGTCCTGGGAGTTTAGAGGTTGGCCCTCTTCTTCTGTCTTCCTTGTGTACTATCTTTTAGAGATCCCCTCCATTGCCAGGGTTTCAACAAATCCTGTGGAGATGAAGCTTCCTTGTGGAGATGAAACTTGGGTTTTGACTTTTATCTCCCACCAGGATTATTGTTAGAGCCTCCTACCTGATCTCCCAGCCTCCAGTCATATTGCAGACTTACATGTGCACTTCATTCTAATTCAACCTCCTTACCATCTCCAGAGTTCTAAGTGTGCCTGTTGAAAATCTGTCATTTTCACACTTAAAATCCCAACAATTCACCCTCATCTTTAGAATGAAATTAATGTTCATATATTATACAAGTCCCCTTCTGCTTCAGCTGTTTGTAGTTCAGCTCTAGCTTATTTTTCTAATTTTGATTCTTACCATACTTCAACCATATAGTTGAATGGATAGTCAACTATTGCCCTCCTGAACTATTTTCTTTCCCACTACACCACGCATTTCTACTTCCTCTAAATAAAGTCCTTTTTATTCCCCTTAATAACTTACAGTCTGAGAGACATGGGTTCAAATTCCATGTCTAGTACTAAGAGCCATGCAAGTTCATAGAAATTACTCTAAGTTATTATGCTTACATTTCCCAATCTATGAGAATAATATAATAATGTAATTATATAACATATGTATAACAATATTTAATACATAATTATATATAATAAAATTAAAATTACATAAGCCAACTGTTTTCACTTTTTGAGCTCTGTGAGCCTTTCTGTAGTGTCCCTTTCAGTTCAAAGTGAAAGATCAGTTATGCAGAATTCTCAAGGATATTTGTTGTAATTATAACATGAGAAATCTATGTAAAGTCCACCTTCTCCCAGAGAATAGGATGAGTAAGTAGCTAACATTTATTGTCAGGCAAATATGAGTTTAAGTATTTTTAAATAATTACCATTTATTCCTCACAGGTTTTATCACAACTTATAAAATAGGGTATTTGCTTCAAAAGAGCAAGTAACTTCTTCAATAGTTTCAACTGTTAAACTGTCAAAGCTAGAATTATAATCTGAATCCAAAATCTCATGTACCTTTAAAATTTTGATATGCCCCCTCTAAAATATAGAGGTAGAAACTAGCAAGAAGGGGGAAGTAAAATAATATTTAACATGGGGATTAAAACAGCTCTTAAGAGAGAGATAGGAGCAAATGGAACAAAACCAAAGAAAACACAATGTTGATATCACCTTAAATGGGGATGATATGACCTACTATGTGGGGAGCTATTTTGGGGGGATCATAAAAATACTCAAAGTTTCTTTTACTTTCTGGATAAAAATGTACTTGGCAGAGTGTTCAATAAATGGTAGATACCATTATCAAGCCTTTTTTGTCTTTTTTTTTTCTTTTTTAACCTTTTAATTTCCCGTTAGTTGACATATAGTGTTATATTAGTTTCAGGTGGACAATATAGTGATTCAACACTTCCAAACATCACTCAGGAGGGAGGAGCAAGATGGCGGAGGAGTAGGAGACATAAATTTCCTCTGGTCCCAGGAATTCAGCTAGATAGTTATCAAACCATTCTGAACACCTACAAACTCAAGAGGAGATAGAAGAGGAGAAGAGCAGCAATTCTAGGAACAGAAAAGCGACCACTTTCTGGAAGGTAGGATGTGCAGAAGTGAATCCAAGGCAGTATATGGGAAGACAGACTGCAAGGTGGGGGTGAGGGAAGGGAACCTCTGTCAGCTGGCTCCTAGCAAGTAATAGAGCAGTGAAGCACAAAATCAGAACTTTAAAAGTCTGGTCTGCTGAGGGACTTTGCTCCAGTGACTAAGTGGGGTTGGAACCCTTGCTGGAACAGTGTGGTCTCAGGACCCTCAAGGTCACAGAAAGACTGGGGCTGCCTGAGTGCAGCAGAGCTCCCAGGTATCAGAGCAGGGAAGCCAGCTGCAAAGACGGAGCCAAAGAGGAGGCTCTCAGCTTGGGGTTGCCATAAACTGTGATCTGCAGCACAGTCAGATCACTACTCTTTGAGCAGGGACCCCACGAGTAATAGATCTAGGGAGACTTCCTCCTTCCTCTTCCAGGAGGAGTGGTGCAGGAGCATGCACCAAGAATCTGCTGGGTTTGGAGACTCCAAACAGGGCCATGTGCCAGATATAGAAGTGCTCAGTCACAGGCTGGATGAGCACAGAGTATGGCTGGAGACGAGGGAGACAGGCATGGTTGACTGCTTTTCTCTGAGGGTACACTGAGGAGTGGGGCCCTGAGCTCTCAGCTCCTCTGAGTCAGAGATTGGGAGGCTGCCATCTTTTTTTAAAGATTTTTTTTTATTTCTTTGACACAGAGAGAGAGATCACAAGTAGGCAGAGAGGCAGGCAGAGAGAGAGGGAAGCAGACTCCCTGCTGAGCAGAGATCCTGATATGGGGCTCGATCCCAGGACCCCGGGACCATGACCTGAGCTGAAGGTAGAGGCTTTAACCCACCAAGCCACCCAGGTGCCCCAGGAGGCTGCCATATTCATTCTCATCCTCCAAAGCTGTACAGAAAGCTTTCGGGGAACAAAAGCTATGGATTGAAAACCTGAGCAGATTACTTAGCCTGGGCCCTGGCAAGAACTATGCAATTCCACCTCAGGCAAAAGACATTTGAGAATCACTGCAACAGGCCCATTCCCCAGAAGATCAGCAAGAACATCCAGACAAGACCAAGTTTATCAATCAATGAGAACTGCAAAACTCCAGAGCTAGGGGAATACAGCACATAGAATTCATAGCTCTTTCCCCATGATTCTTTAGTCTCAAAGTTAAATTTTTTTTAATTTTCTTTATTTTTTCTTTTCCTATTTTTTTTGAATTTTCCCTCACTCCTATTTTAACCAACATCTTATCTTATCAATACATTTTCAAAAATCTTTTTTAATTTTCTTTTTTTTTTAATTTTTTTAAATTTATTTATTTGTCAGAGAGAGAGAGAGAGCATGAGAGAGCGAGCACAGGCAGACAGAGTGGCAGGCAGAGGCAGAGGGAGAAGCAGGCTGAGCAAGGAGCCCGATGTGGGACTCGATCCCAGGATGCCAGGATCATGACCTGAGCCGAAGGCAGCCGCTTAACCAACTGAGCCACCCAGGTGTCCCTAATTTTCATTTTTATAGCCATATTCTATCCCTCCATTGTATTTAACCTTATTTTTTGTATACCTATAAGTTTTAAAATTTCTTTAAAATCTTGGATACAGTTTCTTCTAACAGACCAAAATATACCCTAAATCTAGTATATGGCTTTGTTCTAGTCTCCCACCTGATCACATTCTCTCCTCTTTTTTTAAAAAATTTTTCTTTCTTTTCTCAACCACCTTCTTATCAATTCATTTTTTAGAAGCTTTTTAAATTTTCATCTTTACGGTCATATTCCATCCCTTCATTGTATTTACCCTTATTTGTATGTGTATGTGTGCATGTGCATGCATGTGTGCACATACACACACATATATATATGCATATATGTGTATGTATATATATATATATATGTACATACATATATATGGTTTTTTTCATTAAAAGTTTGGAAGACAGTTTCTTCTAATAAACTAAAATACACCCAAAATCAGGTGTGTGGTGGCTCTGTTCTGTTCGCCAACCTGATTATATTTTTTTCCTTCCCCCCCTCCCAGATTTGGGTCACTTCTGATTTGTTTAGTGTATATTTTTCTGGGGTCATTGTTACCCTTTTAACATTTTGTTCTCTCATTCATCTATTCTTCTCTGGACAAAGTGACAAGGTGGGAAGACTCACCTCAAAGAAAAAAAAAGGCAGTACCGACTGCTAGGGACCTAATCAATATGGACATTAGTAAGATGTTGGAACTAGAGTTCAGAATGATGACTATAAAGATACTAGCTGGGCTTGAAAAAAGCATAGAAGATACTAGAGAAACCCTTTGTGGAGAAATAAAAGAACTAAAATCTAAGTTGAAATTTAAAAAGCTATTAATGAGGTGCAACAAAAAATGGAGGCTCTTACTGCTAGGATAAACGAGGCAGAACAGCAAATTAGTGATCAAATGGTGGAGAATAATGAAGCTGAGAAAAAGAGAGGTAAACAAATGCTGGATCATGAGGGGAGAATTTGAAAGATAATTGATACCATAAGATGAAACAATGTTAGAATAGTTGGAATCCCAGAGGAAGAAGAAAGAGAGAGGGGGGCAGAAGGTATATTGGAGCAATTTATTGTGGAGAACTTCCCTAATTTGAGGAAGGAAACAGGCACCAAAATCCAGGAGGCACAGAGAACCTCCCTCAAAATCAATAAAAATAGGTCCACACCCCGTCTTCTCATAGTAAAACTTGCAAGTCTCAGAGACAAAGAGAAAATCCTGAAAGTACTTTGGGACAAGAGGTCTGTAACATAAAACCATAGAAATATTAGATTGGCAGCAGACTTATCCACAGAGACCTGGTAGGCCAGAAAGGACTGACATGATATATTCAGAGCACTAAACAAGAAAAGTATGCAGCCAAGAGTGCTATATCCAGTTAGGCTGTCACTGAAAATAGAAGGAGAGATAAAAAGCTTCCAGGACAAACAAAAAGAATTTGCAAAAATCACTCGGTGCTCATCACAAATGCACTCCTTAATCCCATCACCTATTTAACTCATCCCTCCACCCACCTCCCTTCTGGTAACCATCAGTTTGTTCTCTATAGTTAAGTTTCTGTTTCTTGGTTTCTCTCTCTCTTTCCCTTTTCTCATTTGTTTTGTTTCTTAAATTCCACATTTGAGTGAAATAATATGGTATTTGTCCTTCTGACTGACTGACTTATTTCCTTTAACATTATACTCTCTAGCTCCATCCATGTTGTTGTAAATGGCAAGATTTCATTATATATATATATATATATATATATATATATATATATATATATATAATGGAATATTACTCAGCCATAAAAAGAATGAAATCTTCCATTGGTTAATGAATGCATCAATCAATGGACACTTGGGCTGTTTTCATATTTTGCCTATTATAAATAAAGCTGCCATAAGCATGGGGTGGATGTATCACTTTGAATTAATATTCTTATAGTCTTTTGGTAAATACCTGATAATGCAGTTGTTGGATCATAAGGTAGTTCTATTTTCAGCTTCTTGAGGAACCTCCATACTGTTTTCCACCGTGACTGCTCCAGTTTGCATTCCCACCAACAGTGCATGAGTGTTCCTTTTCCTCCAGATCCTCACCAAAACCTGTTGTTTCTTGAGTTGTTAATTTTAGCCATTCTGACAGATGTGATTTGTATTTGTATTTCCCTGATGGTAAGTGATGATGAACATCCTTTCATGTGTCTGTTGGCCATCTGGATGACTTCTTTGGAGAAATGTCTATTCATGCCTTCTGCCTATTTTAATTAGATTATTTGTTTTTCATGTGTGTGTTTTGAGTTATATAAGTATATATTTTACATACTAACCCTTTATCAGATAGGTCATTTGAAAATATCTTCTCCCATTGTGTAGGTTGCCTTTCAGTTTTGCTGACTATTCCCTTTGCTGTGCAGAAGTTTTTATTTTGATGAAGTCACAATACTTTAGTTTTGCTTTTGTTTCCCTTGCCTCTGAAGAAATATCTAGAATAAACTTGCTACAGCTGATGTCAAAGAGGTTGTTCCGTGTTCTCTTCTATGATTTGTATGGTTTCTGTCTCACATTTAGGTCTTTTTCTTTTAAGATTTTATTTATTTATTTATTTATTTGACAGAGAGATAGGTAGAGAGCACAAGTAGGCAGAGTGACAGGCAGAAGGAAAGGGAGAAGCAGGCTCTCTGCTAAGCAGGGAGCCTCACAACAAGGGGCTCTATCCCAGGACCCTGAGATCATGACCTGAGCCTAAGGCAACCGCTTAACTGACTGAGCCACCCAGGTGCCCCTCACATTTAGGTCTTTAATCCATTTTGAATTTACTTTTGTGTATAGTGTAAGTAAGAAAATGGTCCAGTTCCTTCCTTCCTTCCTTCCTTCCTTCCTTCCTCTTTCCTTCCTTCCTTCCTTCCTTTCTTTCTTTCTTTCTCTCTCTCTCTCTCTCTTTCTTTTTTTACCTTTATTTTATTTTTTCAGTGTTCCAGGATTCATTGTTTATGCATCACACCCAGTGCTCCAAGCAAAATCTGCTCTCCTTAATAACCATTTCGTTATTTTGAATGTGGTTGACCAGTTTTCCCAAGACCATTTGCTGAAGAGACTGTCTTTTTTTCCATTGGATATTCTTTCTTTCTTTGTTGAAGGTTGGTTGACATTATAGTTGTGAGTTTATTTCTGGGTTTCTATTATGTTCTATTGACCTATGTGTCTATTTTTGTGTCAGTACCATATTGTTTCCATTACTACAGCTTTGTAATAAAACTTTAAGTCTGGGTTTGTGATTCCTTTAGGTTTGCTTTACTACTGTAGTTCCACACATATTTTAGGATTTTTTGTTCTAATTCTGTGAAAATGCTGATGGTAGACATTTTAACAATATTTTTTTTCCAATCCATGAGTGTGGAATATCTTTCCATTTCTTTGTGTCGTCTTCAATTTCTTTCATTAGTGTTTTTTATACTTTTCGAAGTAAAGATTTTTCACCTCCTTAGTGAAGTTTATTCCTAAGTATGTTATTATTTGGGGGGCAATTGTATATGGGGTTTAGTCCTTGATTTATTCTCTTTCTGCTGCTTCATTATTGGTGTATAGAAATGCAACAGACTTTTGTACATTGATTTTGTATCCTGTGACTTTACTGAATTCATTTACCAGTTCTAGCAATTTTTTGGTCAAGTCTTTTGGATTTTCTATATATAACATCATGTTATCTCTTAAGAGTGAAAGTTTGACTTCTTCCTGGCTGATTTGGAAGCCTCTTATTTCTTTTTGTTGTCTGATTGCTGCGGCTAGGACTTCCAGTACTATGTTGTATAGATTTGGTGAGAGTGGACATTCTTGTCTTGTTCTTGACCATAGAGGAAAAGCTCTGTTTTTCCATATTGAGTATAACATTAGTTGTGGGTTTTTCATATATGGTCTTTATTATGTTGAGATGTTCCCTCTAAACTTACTTTGTTGAGGATTTTTTTTTTTATCATGAATGGATGTTGTACTTTGGCAGGTGCTTTTCTGCATCTACTGACATGATCAAATGGTTCTTAGACTTTCTCCTACTGATGTGATGTATAACATGGATAGATTTGTGAATAATGAATCACTCTTTGTGACAGAGGAGTAAATTCCTTTTGATGGTGATGAATGACTTTTAATGTATTGTTTGATCTGGTTTGCTAGCATTTTATTGAGGATTTTTGCATTTATGTTTATCATAGATATTGGCTTCTCATTCTTCTTTTTAGTCGTGTCTTTATTTGGTTTGGGCATCAGAGTAATACCACATAGAATGAATTTGAAAATTTCCTTCCTTTTCTATTTTTTAGAAGAATTTGAGAAGAAGAGGTATTAACTGTTCTTTAGATGTTTGGAAGAATTCCCCTAAAAATCATCTGGTCCTGGCCTTCTGTTTGCTGGGAGATTTTGGATTACTGATTCAATTTCTTTGCTGGTTATTGGTCTTCTCAAGTTTTTTATTTCTTCCTGTTTAAGTTTTGGTAGTTTATGTTTCTAGTAATTTATCCATTTCTTCTAGATTGTCCAATATTTTCTCATACAGCTTTTCATAATATTCTCTTGTAAGTGCTTGTATCTCTGTGTTTGGTTGTTATTACTCCTCTCTCATTTGCAGAGGTCTTTACATCTAAAATGAGAAGGCAGCCTATGGATGGGTCTTGGTTTTTTGTTTGTTTGGTTTTTTTTTGTTTTGTTTTGTTTGTTTAAGTAGGATCCATGCTGGTGGAGCCCAATGCAAGGCTTGAACTCACAAACCTAAGATCAAGACCTAATCTGAGATCAAGAGTCAAATGCTTTGGGTGTCTAGGTGGCTCAGTGGGTTAAAGCCTCTGCCTTCAGCTCGGGTCATGATCCCAGGGTCTTCTAAGAAGAATAGGTTTGTCAGAGAAAGACAAATACCATATGATTTCACTCACATGTGGGATTTAAGAAACAAATGAGCAAAGGAGGAAAAAGAGAGAGGCCAATCTTAACTATAGAAAACACATCAATGGTTACCAGAGGAGAGGGAAGAGTGGATGGGTTAAGTATATGATGAAGATTAAAGAGTGTATTTGTGGGCGCCTGGGTGGCTCAGTGGGTTAAGCCTCTGCCTTTGGCTCAGGTCATGATCTCAGGGTCCTGGGACTGAGCCCCACATTGGACTCTCTGCTCAGCAGGGAGCTTGCTTCCCCCCGCCCCTCGCCTGCCTCTGCCTCTCTGCCTACTTGTGATCTCTGTCTGTCAAGGAAAAAAATAAAATCTTAAAAAAAAAAAAAAGAGTCAGATGCCTAACTGAGTCCCCCAGGCACCCTACATGGGTCTTGTTTCTTAACCCACTCTGTCACCCTGTCTCCTGATTGGACCAGTTAGTCCATTTACATTCAAAGTAATTATTGACAGAAATGTATTTATTGTCATTTTATTATTTATTATTGTTTCTGAAGGTTTTATCTGATTCTTTCTTTTCTCTCTCTTTCATATTTTGCTGATTGTATTTAGTGATGTATCTGGATTCCTTTCTCCTTATTCTTTGCACTTTTATTTGTATTTTTTGACATATGGCTAACATTAGGTTTGTATATAAATGCTTCTGCATATAGCAGTCTATATTAAGTTGATGGTCATTTAAGCTTGAACCCATTCTTTTCTACTCTGCCAACATTTTAGGGATATGTTATCATACTTTATATACTTTTCTGGTAAGCTCCTTTTTTAAAAAAAATTATTTACTTATTTGACAAACAGAGATCACAAGTACGCAGAGAGGCAGGCAGAAAGAGAGAGAGAGGAAGAAGCAGGCTCCCCGCTGAGCAGAGAGCCCGATGCCAGGCTTGATTCCAGAACCCTGGGGTCATGACCTGAGGCGAAGGTAGAGGCGTTAACCCACTGAGCCACCCAGGGACCCCATTCTGGTAAAATCCTTGACTGACAGATTACAGAAATATTCATTTTTTCTGCTTTTGTGTTTCCTACTTTTATATTGTCACATTTGAACTCTCCTTTCCACTCAAAGTGTTCCCTATAATATTTCTTGCAGATCGCTTTGCATCTTTATACAATTTTCCTAAAATTCCTTCCGCTCACTACATCCTCCTAATACTAAGCAAATTTATGATTTTCTTTCAAAGCTATAATTCTATTCTTTGGGATACACCAAGGAATTATTTTTTTTATTTCTTTTCAGCATAACAGAATTCATAGTTTTTGCACCACATGCACCGCTCCATGCAATGCGTGCCCTCCCTAATACCCACCACCTGGCTCCCCCAACCTCCCATCCCCCGCCCCTTCAAAACCCTCAGGTTATTTTTCAGAGTCCATAGTCTCTCATAGTTCATCGACCCCTCCAATTTCCCTCAACTCCCTTCTCCTCTCCATCTCCCCATGTCCTCCGTGTTACTTGTTATGCTCCACAAATGAGTGAAACCATATGATAATTGACTCTCTCTGCTTGACTTATTTCACTCACCATAATCTCTTCCAGTCCCGTCCATATTGCTACAAATGTTGGGTATTCATCCTTTCTGATGGAGGCATAATACTCCATAGTGTATATGGACCACAGCTTCCTTATCCATTCATCCGTGGAAGGGCATCTTGGTTCTTTCCACAGTTTGGCGACCGTGGCCATTGCTGCTATAAACATTGGGGTACAGATGGCCCTTCTTTTCACCACAACTATATCTTTGGGGTAAATACCCAGTAGTGCAATTGCAGGGTCATAGGGAAGCTCTATTTTTAATTTCTTAAGAAATCTCCACACTGTTCTCCAAAGTGGCTGCACCAACTTGCATTCCTAGAGGAGACATAGGCAGTAACTTCTTTGATATCAGCCACAGCAACTTTGTTCAAGATATGTCTCCAAAGGCAAGGGAAACAAAAGTGAAAATGAACTTTTGGGACTTCATCAAGATCAAAACCTTCTGCACAGCAAAGGAAACAGTCAACAAAGCAAAGAGGCAACCCACGGATTGGGAGAAGATATTTGCAAATGACAGTACAGACAAAAGGTTGATATACAGGATCTATAAAGAACTTCTCAAAATCAACACAAACAAAACAGATAGTCATATCAAAAATTGGACAGAAGATATGAACAGACACTTCTCCAGCGAAGACATACAAATGGCTATCAGACACATGAAAAAATGTTCATCATCACTAGCCATCAAAGAGATTCAAATTAAAACCACATTGAGATACCACCTCACACCAGTTAGAATGGTCAAAATTAGCAAGACAGGAAACAACGTGTGTTGGAGAGGATGTGGAGAAAAGGGAACCCTCTTACACTGTTGGTGGGAATGCAAATTGGTGCAGCCACTCTGGAGAACAGTGTGGAGATTCCTCAAGAAATTAAAAATAGAGCTTCCCTATGACCCTGCAATTGCACTACTGTTCTGTAGTTCCTCGAGTACAGATCCTTTACCTCTTTGGTTAGGTTTATTCCCAGGTATCTTATGGTTCTTGGTGCTATAGTAAATGGAATCAATTCTCTAATTTCCCTTCCTGTATTTTCATTGTTAATGTATAAGAAAGCCACTGATTTCTGTACATTGACTTTGTATCCTGCCACGTTACTGAATTGCTGTATGAGTTCTAATAGTTTGGGGATGGAGTCTTTTGGGATTTCCATATAAAGCATCATGTCATCTGCGAAGAGAGAGAGAGTTTGACTTCTTCCTTGCCAATTTGGATACCTTTTATTTCTCTTTGTTGTCTGATTGCTGTTGCTAGGACTTATAATACTATGGTGAACAAGAGTGGTGAGAGTGGGCATCCTTGTCGTGTTCCTGATCTCAACGGGAAGGCTGTGAGCTTCTTCCCATTGAGGATGATGTTTGCTGTGGGTCTTTCATAGATAGATTTTATGAAGTTCAGGAATGTTCCCTCTATCCCTATACTTTGAAGTGTTTTCATCAGGAACGGATGCTGGATTTTG
>PISX010028232.1:0-21857 GCA_004024625.1 Mellivora capensis
TCCTCCAAAATCAAAGTCCTGGACAGAGTATCCGATTAGCGAAGCCTAGGTCATACTCCTCTACCAGCTGCCAGACAATGCTAAGAGAAGAGAGCTCTCCCCTTTGGCTTTCACTGTGGAAGCTGTGTTATTGCAATCTGCCAATAACATGTGCAATAGGAGAGTTCTCCAAAAATAAGAAAAGGTAGACTGCAGGACAGACGAAATGAAAATGTCCATCACACATGCTAAAAGAATTTGTACATCTGATAGCAGTCTCTGAAAAACAGAGGAGAGTGGAGGGGAGATTTGCTCATAGACTGCAGACATCATTTTAATCCTAATTTCCCCCAAAGCAGCAAAGCACAGATTCTGGAAACTTCCAGCTCATAAAGTTGGGAGTGTCAGTAGCAAGGTATGGACTGAGTTGAGGAATCAAGGTTGAGCAGGACCAAGGTCAGGAAGGAAGTTGGTCAAGCGATATTCTAAAAGAGCTTTTTAAATGGCTGATCTGTTACTGGTGAAATATTGAAATGCACAAAAGCTACAGCACCCAGTTACAGAGCTGTAATTCAAAAAGATCTTAAAAGCATGGAACTTTGGGCCAAAATATACCGGAATAAATGGGACAAATGTTAACGGGGACAAATGCGGGATTCTGCATGTAGTTTCAAAAAAACCCAATTGTTCTCTTAGAAGATTGAATCGCTGAGTCTGAGAAATTTAATAGTGTAAGGCACTTGAAAAAATCATCTAGTTCAACTGCCTTATTTGCCTAAGTTAACAGGGGTGTTAACTTAAAGCTCAGAAAAAGGTAGAGGCTTCCCCAAGGATTCACAGCGGACTGGTGGAATCAGAATTAGCACTCATGTCTCATGGCTAACTCCTTTAAAATACTTTTAAAATGGCCGTAAAGAGCCTTTAACATGCTATCCATTCCTAAGAAAATGATCTGATGGAGCTTAGGAAGTATGTGTTTAGTAGAAGCCAATAGCATTAGGCAGCTGCTAAAATATTAACTGAGACTCAGTTGTATGGAAAGAGGCACCATGTGCAGAGCTGGAAAGAAATGGCCCAGCATTTTCTGCCCAGATCAGTCACACCGAAAGAACGGTGCTTGCTTCTGCCAGTCACATTTGGGGAATCCAAGTAAGGGATGGTGAAGGCTCTGTACATGGCGGCAGAAATGTCTGAAGCCAGAGTGGTGATCTCGATGGGAAAAGCAGCAGCTAAGGAAAGAAACAGTAGCTGCCCACAAATGTAACAGGCGCTCTTCTGAGGAGGGACAGAGGCTTCCTGAGTTGCCTGATGACAAAAATGGAACCACAGGGGGGAAGTAACAGAGAGAGATGATGTGCGCCCCCTGCTGGCGGGGTTGTGTAATCTCATCTACTTCCCCTGTCCACGAAGGAGGCCCCAGCAAGGAACACAAGGTCACGTTCAGATCCTCACTTTCTGTGGTTCTATTACTTTCCTAAAGCAGATATTAATTTTTCTATCAGATATTAAGGTCTTTGAAATCAAACTCATTATAATGTCTCAGAGAGGCACAACCCTGTCTTACTCTCTCTGTGGTCCCCACAGTGGCTAGAACAATGAAAGATAAACAAAAAGTGTTCAGTAAGTACCTCCTGACTATGGAGCTTTTCATATTCTTTTCTCTTCCTCTTCCTTCCGTCACAATCACTGATGTCAAGACACTTACTGCAAAGCAGCAAAGAAAAAAATTGGCTATGCACACGTGCGTGGGTATCTCGAAGGAAACAGAGAATTGAGGAACGGGCTTTAAATTTTACATACTTGTGCAGAATAATAGTTAAACATGCACAGTCAGTGAAAAGAAATGGCTTAATGCTGAATTCATACCTTTATACACAGGATCACATAGAGCAAAGCTTGGCATCAATCCTGTGCTTATCTCCATTCTCTGCCCCTTCGTTTTTCTAGAAGATTCTTTTTTAATGTTGAGAAGCATGCTATTATGATAGGATGGAAAGGAGTTCAGCTGGAGGGCTGGAAGGAGGGTGGGTGAGGGCAGATCTGTGGCAGAGCCTCTGGGTCCGATATTGAATCTCACCCTGACTGTCTCTGCACTATTGTGTGTTCAGCAGAGTGATTTAAATGTTGAGACTTGGTTTCCTCAACTGACAGTTG
The DNA here is from genome assembly GCA_004024625.1 of Mellivora capensis. Classification (NCBI taxonomy): domain Eukaryota; kingdom Metazoa; phylum Chordata; class Mammalia; order Carnivora; family Mustelidae; genus Mellivora; species Mellivora capensis. Next base: position 2,134 of record PISX010028232.1, read on the forward strand.
GAAATGACATTGCATGCCTCTCTCTACAAGTTGTCCTGAGGATGGACGCCGTCTGGCAAGTCACAAGCACACATTAAAATTAGTTCCCTTGCCTTTGCTTCTGAAACCCCTCCAAGGAAGAATCATCTCATGAAATATCAAAGGCCTTTGCTCTGCAGGAATTTTCTCTCCCAGTCCCATTTCAGAAGTGGCTACCTTTGCCAAGAATGGAAATTGTGTGTTAATTCATTTGCCAACACTGTTCAATAGATAGTGATTGCCCAGAGCATTATTCCAAGTGTACCTAAGCTATTCTAAGTTCTTTGGGAAGGAACCAGAGAAATGGGGTATTTACAGTGGGTACCTGAGTAGAAGCAGCAACAAGGAAGCCAAGTGTTTGCTATCCCTGCCTTCCACATGAATGACCAACGCAATGGATGATGAAAAACTTGAGATCAGAAGAGTGAATTTACATTATCTTTAATTCATTTCAGTTGCTTAGGTTTCAGGTTTAATAACTGTAAAGTGATTGAAATTAATAAAAATGATGATGATGATAATGATGAAGAACAAAAAGAAGAAGAACAGATATCAACGTCTGTGTCACTGAGACACTGAGAACAATGGATGTCAAAATGTTTGGAAAGTCGAGTACCATGAAGCAATGCCAAGGCAGAAGGGTCCATCAAGTGCACACATCAAGTAAACCAGACTGGTAGAGAGGACCCCATGGGGGGAGGGTTTGACGTCTGGGTGGCCATGAGTGCTAAAGGAGAATGTAAAAGAGAGAGGCATCAAGTAAGTTCCCCTTCTCAAGGTGCATAGAGGCAACCTATAGCAAACACACCCCTTTAAACTGTGATTTTGAGGAATCAAATCAAGGACATTGCAAAAGGAAATGTTGTATCACTGCTGAATTAATGGGCTGCTTCTCTATTCTTGTCTACTCTCACAAAGGAGGGCAGCTGGCATTGAGCACTGAAGTTTCTGGAACTGTTTATTATCTCCAGGGACTTACTTCTCTTGCTAGGAGAATCTGGCAGACCTGGATGGGAGACCCTTCCTTTTAAGGGAAGATCGAAAGATAGGGAAAGAGGTTTCCAACAAACGGTGATAAAGGATCAGTTATTCAAACTATTTCATATTCATTAAGTTCCAACAACGTACAAAACACCCAGCTGTGAGGTCCTAAAGGTGAATGACATTTGCTATAGAAGAGACCCAGAGAGATTATATTTGAAGTTGAGCTGGAGGCAGGTTCGATGAAGAAAGGGCATTTGGTATCAGGAAACATATCTTAGATCAAAGGGACTCCATGAACATTTTGCAGAAAGATTGGCCTGTGTGGATCCAGTTGGTCTGGGCAGTGCCCCGGGAGAGAGTGAGGGTGTGTGTGTGAGTATGTGCAAACATGTCCGTGTTTCTGTGCACATGCAGTGCGCCGCGGCGCATGGTGGGGTGGGAGCTGGGAACAGAATGGGTACTAGGAGGTTGCTAGTGAGAAAAGGAAGACCCAGGGGGAACCCCAAAGAGACTGATTCAAGTCTTCCAAGCAGGTCACCAGGGACAGTAGCAACAAGCAAGGCCACCCCAGCCTCCTCAGTCAGCTGATACACGTAAAGTCTTGTCATAGCGTACTTCATAACCGATTTGTGCTTCGATATCTTTAGCTATAGTCATAAGAAACGCCAATTCTGCTTTACTGAAACAATGAAGAACTCTCTGGGCTTCCCTCTTGCTGCACTGATGCTACTGGAGTTCTTAGAGAGCTATTTCTTTCCTATTACACCCACTCCCCTCTTTTTCTCTCCATCATTCACCAAAGTCCTATTTCTTTCTCCTTTGTGATTTTTTCCCAAACATTGATTTTATTTATTTGTTTGTTTATTTTATTGAAAGAGAGCACGAGCAGGGGAAGGAGCAGAGGGAGAGAGAGGGTCCCAAGCAGACTCCCCACTGAGCGTGGAGCCCACCATGGGGCTCGATCTCACAACTCTGAGCTCACAACTTGAGTCGAAACCAGGAGTCAGATGCTTAACCCACTGAGCCGCCTAGGCGTCCCTCCTTTGCAACTTTTCTGATAGTCCTTCTGTTCCATAAAGGATCAACCTTGCCCGAAGAATGAGGACACCCTTGATGGGTCCCTGAGAGGTAACCTCTAAGCCCTTGGAATGCCCAGCCTGCTAAGACCGTCTCTGTTTATCAAAGAAAGATGCACCAGTCTAACAGTCTATGCCAGCCATGTGACTTACAGTAGGGGTCTGGGGTCACGTGCCACCATGTGATGTGCTCGTCATATACACAGCTCTGCTGGGAAAGCACAGGGGAAGTTCTGCATTAGGTCTGTCTTATATCCTGCCCTATGCTCCTTTTCCTGTGGCTGACTTCAATCTGTCTATCCTTGCATGGGAGTGAACCCTGACTGTGAGTATAATAGCTTCGCTGACTTCTGTGAGCCCCTCTAGCGAATCCTAGAACATAAAGGTGCTCTTGGGAAACTCTGAGACTACATTCTCTTATTCCTTTTCTTTGATCAGCCAATGGTTTCAGGGGATGACAGCTCACTTGGCCCACAGAGGAGACCAATTATATACTATGTGGGACCAGTGCAAAATGAAAAAGTAGGGTATATCATTCAAAGTTAAGAATTTCTAGACAGGGGTGCTTGGGTGGCTCAGTGGGTTAAAGCCTCTGCCTTCAGCTCAGGTTGTGATCCCAGGGTCCTGGGATCAAGCCCTGCATTGGGCTCTCTGTTCAGCAGGGAGCCTTCCTCCCCCCCCTTCTCTCTGCCTACTTGTGATCTCTGTCAAATAAATAAATAAAATCTTAAAAAAAAAAAAGAATTTCTAGACAGTGACAACAGAATATGAAGGCAGGTGTGGCACCCTTCTGAACACAGGGTCAGTGAAACTTCACCTCATGAAGGTGGTCCTGCCCACAGGCTCCTAAATCTTCTGCCTATCTCCTGCTCTCTTCCTTACTCTCCCAAGAATATCACAGAAATTCATAGTCAAGGAGTCATTATGAACTCTTATGCCTAGTCTCATTTATGACATGCCAGGATTTGTGCATTATCTTATTTAATCCACCCAAGATCTCTGGATGGAACATTGTATAATGCCCATTTTAGAGGAGTCCGAGGCTCCAAAATGTTAAATAATGCGTCCAAAGCTACTGTTGATGTAGCAGAACTTGGACTAGGACCCACAACTATCCAACTTCAACATCTGAACTCAGTCACAGTGTCAGATAAGGCCTACAGGAGGCTCTCACTCATCTCCAAATTTACAAATAGTCATTGCATTGAATTCCACAAAACTGGTTTTGAGAGTGGGGAAGAGGCCACGTATAAGTACCCTGAGGCTCTCCACTTCAACAATAAGGACAAGTAAAACAATAAGGACAAGTAAATAATTCAACAATAAGGATAAGTAAAATAAAAAACCCACCGCTCCAGAAGGATCTCTTTATTAACAGGCACATGGTATTCATAGAGTCAGACTCCACTGTCCCAATAAAACACTTCCTTAGCATCATTCATTCTAGAAGGTTTATTATGTCGGGTTCCCACCACCGTCTTCTCTGGAACTTCCCCTCTTAGAAGCTCACGCTGAGGGGTTCACCTGTCTCATACCACTCATCTCCAGTTTGCTCTACCCACAGGTGGACCCATGAGTGGGTAGAAGTCCACTGGAGTAGACTCACATCACCCTACAGAATTCAAACATGTACGTGATAATGGAGAGCATAAAAGATACAGAGACAAACAACATCAATAGCATGAGGGGTTCCTATCACTATTCCTTTCATTGAAGGGATATGGTTTCAGTGGCCTCGACAGGGTTGATAGAAATCTATTGCCCCCACCCCCCAGTCTGTGTTATTTACTAGCGTGAGTACCTAATAACTAAGCGCCATGCTTGTGTTTAAAATGCTCATGTTTCCTAAAAATGTGGCTGCTAAAGACAAAGCAACAACTTCATTTCATACTGAAATAAAGAAACCACAATCTAGTCCAAGTCTTAGAAGAAACCATGGACGGCTCGGACTTCCTAAGAAGTGACATGTCACTTTCCAAGAGAGTGCTTCCAAAGAGATTTTAAGTCAAGCTTTCGTCTCACAAGCAGACTTTATACCAAAGCTATACACGAGCTGTGACTCTACTGTGTTTTCGAGGGGATCTGCAATCAGGTCACTGGGGAGTTGCCCACATAGCTGTGGAGACCCCAGCTGCAGGCTGTAGGGAGTTACAGCAGTATCCACACCAAGGAAAGAAAAGCCCTGCATATACTGATGATTTGGGGCAGCAAGAAACAAGGGTAGACTGAGAAAACCATGCTATAATGAAGAGAGAAACCAGCTCGAGAGGTATGAAAATGGGGACTCCCCACTGAGGACAGAGAGAGAGAGAAGGAGATTGGGAAGGAGCATCCTTGGATAGAGTATGAGGTTCCCAGTTGAGTGGCTGTCACCCCAGGACACCTCTCCTCTTGTGCTCATTCTCTTCTCCTTTTGCAGGAACATCTTGAGGCCCAGGAATGATTTGTGCTCTAGATTCAGCTTCTATTGCTCTGCATTATCTAATAGTCCCCAAACAATTGACCCTTTCTCTTAGACTCTGATGTCAGCTTGTCACCCAAGGGCCACACAACTCTGATAGTCTACAGCCGTGAGAATAATAATAACAGTGCATCATTTCTAATTTCCAATTTGGATCTGGAATCATATGCCATGCATAACCCTTCCTATCATTTTTTAAAGAATGAACTATTCCTTCATTTGTAACTTGGCTATGATTAATAATAGATGAATGGATAAAGAAGACTATATATATATATATATATATATATATATATATATATATATATATATATCTCCACAACAGGATATTACTCAGCCATTAAAAAAGAATGAATTGCTGCCATTTGCAACAACATGGATGGACCTAGAGGGCATTACGCTAAGTGAATTAAGTCAGACAGAGAAAGAGAAATACTACATGATTGCCCTTATATGTGGAATCTAAAAGACCCTTAACTACAGGAAGCAAACTGAGGGTTACTGGAGGGAAGACTCTGGGGGAATGGGGTAATTGGGTGATGGACATTAAGGATGGCAATCGAAGTAATGGCACTGGGTGTTGTATGGACCTGACAAATCACTAAATTCTACCTCTGAAACTAATAATACAGTATATGTTAATTAAATTGAATTGAAATTTAAAAATTTTAAAATATATCCAAAATATATAAAGAATTTATACAAGTCAACACCAAAAAATTAATAATTTGATTTAAAATGGCCAGAAAGGATGAACAGACATTTCCTCAACGAAGACATACAGATGAAAAGAAATAAAAAACAAACAAACAAAAAATTACAAGCACAATCTTAAATACAGAGAACAAACTGGTAGTTGCCAGAGGGCAGGTGGGTGGGGAATGGGAGAAATATAGAAAGGAGATTAAAGGGTACAAACTTCCAGTTATAAAATGAATAAGTCACAGAGATGAAAAGTACACAATAAGAAATGTAGTCACTAATATGGCAATAATGCTGTATGGTGACCACTGGTGATTACACTCAACACAGTGAGCATCGAACAATGCACAGAACTGTTGAATCCGTATGGTGTAGACCCGAAGCTAATAGAACACTGTATGTTGATTATAGTTCAACAGCAAAAACAGAATGCACCATTCCCGAGCTAAGACGTGGTGGCTTACATTGTAGTGATTCAGCCCTCTCAAGAAGCTTCCACTCCTCGTGGCTTTGGGAAAGCTGCATAAGAATGCTGACTTGAAACTTTATTTTCAGCCACTGCCCCTTCCAATTACCTTCTCCTGCAGGGCTGGTTCTGGCTGCTATGACAAGTGTGTAATCGTATCTAACACCCTGCCCCATTCTGGGTCCTCTGGCCTTCTTTGGTTTTTAAATCATTCCCACTTCAATGTCATTTTCCCATGTCAGTCATCATGGCTTTGAAACCCATGGGTATATTTAGGGCCATCTGTTGGGTTGGTTTCCTCTCCATTTCTTTTTGCTTGATTTTCCCAAGCTCGTATTGTTCAACCTCTTCTGCTCCCTCTCTTCCTTCTCCCCTTTCTGCTCCCCTTTCTCTTGGCACTGACAACAGCATCAAGGTCCTCCATCTTCCTCCTGTTAACACTGAACCACAATAGCTCTGACTACCATCTATCTACTCGTACAACGATTAATCATGTCTTGCTTTGTGCCTCCCTTCTGTTTTCCTGTTTTGCAGCTTTTCAAAGTTTGTGTGAGTTCGCTGAGGGCAAACGATCTGTCTCACCCTCTTTTCCAATGCTATTGTTTCTCAAGGGACATGAATTAATTTTTCATTGAATAATTTATTAGTCGATGCACCATCCAACCAGTGGCAGTCCAAATAAGACTGTACAGTATTTCAAATGTTAGTGACAAGTAGAGCCATTTGAGTGAGGAAGGGAAGGACAATTCAAACTAGTGAATGTTACTTATTTTTTTTTTCCAAAAGGCTTAGTGGGGAACAGCTTTTGGTATAACAGCTGAAGAATAACTGGGTATTGGTTTTGGTTTCTCTTCTTTTAAGTAGTCAAGTATCTGGCATATAGTAGGTGCTCACTGAATTTTTGTGAATGTCTGAAGAACGGAAAAGTACTTTTAGTGAGAATTGAAATATAATAATTTTTGTCCCATTAGCAGATTAAGGGACCCCTGAAGTGTATACATATGTCATTGTACAATCCTTTGAGACAAGGCTGCTGGAAGGACAGACAGGTCCAGAACAGAGCTGTATCAGGAATGAAGGTAAAAAATACTGGTCCTAGAAAGTTAGAATACTGCACCACAGTTTCATAAAGAGAATGAGGTTCACCTGGGTGGCTCAGTTGTTTAAGTGTCTGCTTTTGGCTCAGGTCATGATCTCAGGCATCTCAGGGTCCAGGGATCGAACCCCACATCGGGATCCCTGCTCAGAGTGGAGTCTGCTTCTCCCTTTCACTCTCTCTCTCTGTGCTCTCTCTCTCAAATAAGTAAATAAAAACTTTAAAAAATAAAAAAAACAAGGAGAATGAAAATAAAAAGGACAGTCTGCATGAGGACTTAGGTACTCGTTTGTTAGGAACAAAGTCTCACAGCCTGAGTGGCTTAAACCACAGAAATATATTCTCTTCCAGTTCTAGAGGCTGGAAGTCCAAAGTCAAGGGGTCAGCAGGATGAGTTTCTTCTGAGGCCTCTGTCGTCAGCTTGTAGATGGTCATCTTTTCAATGGTCTTCCCTCTGTGAAGGTGCAATCCTGGGATCTCTCAGTGTGTCCACATTTCCTTTTCTTGTAAGCACACAAGTCCTTTGGGGTTGAGGGCCCCCCCCGAATGGGCTCATTTTAACTTAATCACTTCTCTGAAGGTCCTGTCCCCAAATGCAGTCACATTCTGAGGTCCTGGGCTTTGAGGATTCTGCACATGACTTCAGGGTGAGAGGGGCACATTTTGCCTCATAACAAAATAGATATAGACTCTATAAAACCTTCTCCTGGCCTCACAGTAATTGTGTGCAGTAAATCATTTTAATATTCCAATTCTATGGTTTAGGAAAGTGATGACTAAGAGGTTAAATAACCCTCCCCAGGCCCAGCAGCTAGAAAGTAGAAGACCTGCATTCAAACCCACAACTCTGGACTCAAAATCAAAGGCACTTCCTTCTTCAATAGAAGAAATATAAACCATGAAGGACTTGAGGGGAAAGAAAAAAAAAAGACGAGAACCACCCTGAAAGTCTGTAAAATTTCATCCCAACCCTAGGCCTCCTGTAACATCCCAGAAAATCCATGACTAAACGTTGTTTCTCCATCTCTGAATAAGTGACTTGAATTAACTCTCTCTGCTTCCATTCCGACATAAAAGAAATTTAATAGCAATTCTCATTTCTCTAGGGATTTTAAGGCCACCTGAAGGAGACAGTACTTTAAAAAAATTTTGTATTATGAAAATTTGTAAATATATGGAAAAGCAGAACTTACAGTACCATGATTACTCATATATCTACCCAGATTCAACATATTTAATAGTTTGTTATGTTTGCTTCTCTACCTATCTTCTTCTCTTCCTGTTGTCATATCTATTACCTACTTTTTTATCTCTATCTTTGATAAACCACTGTGACATATCATCTTTAAATAACTTATCATGCATCACCCAAAACAAAGGTCATCTCTTGCATGCCCAAATAACTACTTTCACACCTAATAAAATTAACAGTGCTTTTCTAATACCATATAAAAATCACATCACATTTAAATTCCACTACTTCTTCCTAAAATGTTTCACATAGTTTAGGAATTTTTAAAAATCAGACTCTAATCAAGGAGCACAAATTACATTTGATTATTACGTCTGTTAAATTTCTTTAATCTAAAATACTTACTTCTTCCTTTTTTCATGACATTACCTTGGTGAAGAGACCAGGCTTCTCATGGTTATTGTTGTTACAAATATCCCACATTCTAGATCTGTCCGAAGTTCTCACCGTAGTGTTATTTAACTTGTTTACCTATTCCCTGTATTTCCTGCAATCTGCAGTGTGAAGAATTAATTCATTTCAGACTAAATATTTTAAGCAAGACAAGTTCATGTGCGGTGCTGAATTTCATTTCACATCACATTAAGAGGCATGAAATGTCGGGTTGACCTACTCTGGGTGATGCTGAGTGTAATCACTTGGTGGAAACCAAACATTTCCACTGTAAAGCTGCACTCTTCCTCTATCAAGACCAAGTTCATGTGTAAAGTGTTCCTTAGGAACCACACAATTATCTACTCCACACTGGCCCTTCTCCACTGTGCTAGTATCTGCAGACAGCCCTCCCCTTGTGGACAACACTGAAACCACCCACTTCGAGGGAGCACTGGTCCAGGTCTTAGGACCTTGAGGAAGGAGTCTCCTCAGATAGAGTCCACTTGTCCTTTCCATCTCAGATTCTCTGGACTCGGGCTCTAAGTTTGACACTCCACATGTACTCGGTGAAGTTTTGGGCCACAATGTTTATAACCCTTTCCTAATTAAATGCAGAGGACAACATAGCAGGTGCCAGGAGATCACAGAAAAACATTAAACAAAAGGCAATTTGAAGTAAACCATGCTTACTATGGTACCAAAGGCTACTCCCAAGAAGCATAAAGGTATGACATTGCATGTAAAGAACATGTGTGTGACACACACACACACACATACACTTTTGAATTGTGCTTAGTCATTTAACTTGCTTTTCCTTTCCTTTGGTTTGGCCTGAACTCCTACCTGCCTCCAGGAAGCAACATTTTCCAAATCATTTGATAGGAAGTCCACAAGCAATGTTACACGTGCCCCTTTATTTGAACACTGGATGATGGTAGGGCAGAGGACAGAAATAAAATATCTCCTTCCCACCTTGTTACTTCCCTCATTCAAGGAAAAACCAAACCATTGAAAGACCCAAATACACAGGTCACAAAAGGAGAAGTAATAATGGCTATTTTATATATTAGAAAGAGATCTCTTTCTATTCTAAGCCTTCGAGGGGCAGGGATTCCGTCCAGTTCACCTTTGCCTCCCTATTACTCATGCTGGAAGCTTTACATTCAGTAGTGTTGGAATAAATTTGTATTGATTGACTTAATAAGCAGACCCTGATAATCAAATCATGCAAATTAGAAAAATAAAATATCATTTTCAACTATCAAATTAGAAAAGATTTTTAAACTATTAAAGACACTGTAGCACTAACTATAACAAAGCGGGGCCCACAAGAGCACATAAAGCATATATTTCTTAGAGCATAGAAAGAAAAATCCTAAAATGTTACCATGATTACCTCTGGGAGGTAAGATATATAGGTAATATTTTTCTTATCCTTCATACAGTTCAGTATTTTTCAAAAGTAGTTCAAAAGATACGTTTATTATTGGGGCTGTGTGGGTGGCAAACAACATTTAAAAACAGAATGAGGGGCGCCTGGGTGGCTCAGTCAGTTCAGTGACTGACTCTTGATTTCAGTTTAGGTCATGATCTCAGGGTCATGAGTTCCAGCCCCCTGTCTGCTCTGAGCTGGGTGTGGAACCTGCTTAATGCTCTTCTGCCATCAAATAAACAAACAAACAAACAAACAAAATGAGTCCTTGCCCTACTTCCTCAGAAAGGACAGGGCATGCCTGGACCACAGACCCTGGGAAAGCAGAGATTATTTTGATATCTCTGTATAGAAGATTTGTAGGTCTAAATGCCTAAATGACCTTCATATAGTGAGCATAAATATGTGTAAGTGTGTATGTGTTTTTTCTTCCTTTTCTTTTTTCTTTCTTCCCCAGCAGGTGTGTTTGAATAGCAGCCAATTACTGCTCGCTTGACACTATAAATATTTATAAGCACGCTCCAAGGAAGCTATCATAAACCGGTCAGGGGCATGGCCAGCTGCCTTTTCTAAGCAGAGGTGTGAGACAGCTTTTGGGGAAGTGGGCCCTACCCAACTCAAAGCCCTGGAGCCTGTGAGGCATGAAGGTCTAAGCAGAGGGTTGTGAAAGATGTCCAGGCAGTCTTGGAAGGGGAGGGTCTCCTCACTCTAAAGTACATTGGCGCCATGAAGTCAATGCTGGGATGCATTTCTTGGTGCCTCAGTTTACAAAGGCGAATGTGCAGCTCCACTAGCCCTTGCAGTGTGAAGGCTGGAACTCATGTCCATTTGTGGTTTTAGGGAAGTGTGTGTGCACGTGTGTGTGCCATTGCAGCCGTTAGTGTGACATGAGACAATCTAGTGCTGACCACTGGGGTTGCACCAAGTCGTAGGAGAATTCTTTCCTAGTGTGGAGGGATGAATACATGCATGTCCTAGAGGTCTCAGAAATGCGATCCAGTGGGGCACCTGGGTGGCTCAATTGTTAAGCATCTGCCTTTGGCTCAGATGATCCCTGGGTCCTTGGATCGAGCCCCGCATTGGGCTTCCTACTCAGCGGGAAGCCTGCTTCTCCTTCTCCCACTCCCCCTGCTTGTGTTCCCTCTCTCGCTGTCTCTCTCTCTCTCAAATAAATAAATAAAATCTTTTAAAAAAGAAAGAAATGCGCTCCAGTACTCTAGTACTTAGCACACTAGACCCTAAACAAGAGATGGACTGAGTATATGACATCTAACCAGCATAAGTGGACAGGAGATGATAGATATCTTGAACTCCAAGAAACTGTCCCACACATTGTTTACACTAGAATGGTCTTCTGCAGTTAAGAAATGAGCTGTCTGGGGGTGCCAGGGTGGCTCTGTCAGTTATGTGCCTGACTCTTGGTTTTGGCTCAGGTCATGATCTCAGAGTCGTGAGATTGAAGGCTCCCTTCTGCCTGAGAATGTCAGGCTCCACACTCAACACAGAGTCTGCATGAGATTCTCTCCCTCGCCCTCCCCCTCTACTTGCCCCACACACACACCATGCATGTGCATGTGCACACTCTCACTCAAATAAATAAATACATACACAAATAAATAAATACAATCTTTTAAAATGGCCAAATAAATGAATGAACAAACAATAATTCAACAATAAACAAATAATAATAAATGAGCTATCTGCCTCCCCAAGGTTTCCCAACAGTGGGGACTGACCTTCAGCATCATGTAGCGTCAAGAACTCTGAGCCTAGGTTCAGAAGATCTGACCAGCTTCATGGCCTAATGGTTTCCTCCACAGCACTCAGAACAAGTCATTTCGACACAGACTCCCTTTACTCATTTATAAAATGCGCACACTGCGTTAAATTTATTGGAACATGCAGTGTTCGAACCATGTTTGGCACATAAGTGCTTGATAAACACTGGCTGTTATTTCTTCATTATATATATATTTTTTTACCTGGAGCATGAATGTCTCAGTCTGGGCTCCACTTCCTCCTCCCCACCTATGCCCCAAACCACTCATGCAGAGCAAAGCTTTGAACAAAGGCGCTTACAGGTGAGGTGGTTTATCAGGGACATGATCCCAGGAAGAAGGGACAGGGAAATAAAACAGGGAGGGGAAAATTCACTCATGGATGGGTTATTCAGTTGGTTACTGCCTCAAGGAACTGATGCTGAACCATGTTGGGACTTCTCAGGAATTAGAGGAAATCCATCTCAGAACGGTCTGTGGGGAAATGTACAGGGAAACACGTATGTATTGGCTTCGGACAAGGGGTTGTCTCCTTGCCCCTGCATGAAGCTGGTTACAACCTGTGGAGAACTCTGCACTACCAAGTGGTGGTAGCAAGGTGAATTCAAGAGGATTCCCCATGGCTCACAAAAGATGTCTCATATAAAAGGCTGAACTACGACCCTTGCAGGTTCAAACCTATCCTGGTCTGTCTAGAGAGCTGATGGGCCAGGTTCACTCAAGAGTTTAATTTGCAAGGACTAAGGAGTTTGCTAGAAATGAGAGGTGACTGCACACATCAGAGCTGACAGCCAGCCCAGTGAATAGCCCCGAGGCGCTAGGGAACAAATGTCAACCCGCAACAGCCCCAACACTACGGGGTGGAGAGCTGGGGCAGGTGTGAATGGTAGGTAAAGGGGTGATGTGGACGGCATGGAGGGAAACTGGACATTTTCTTGCCGAAGATGCCCTAACATGCTTCCATTTTCTCCATCCACACTCCCCACCCCCACCCTCCCTGGTCTGGATGTCAGAGTCAGAAGGATGGAGTTCTGATCATACAAAATCAGACACTACACTATGTTGTGGAGTTTCAGGAAGACACTACGGGCAGGAGATGTGGAGGGCTGGGTTGGGGAAGAGAGAGGGCCAAATCATCCCAAACAGACAACAGACAAACATTTTGTAGTGGATTCTCTTGGGCTCAGCAAGTGAGGGCCCCAGAAAGAATGGGGGCCATGGGGGGCAGTTGTCCCAGAAGCTCAGCCCTAGGAGTCCGCAGATGAGTGTGCACACCACCCATTTGGGGACACACCTGAAGGAACCATCATTTCTGCTGGTGTTTGTTTGCTTTTATTGCTTTCCCGTTTTGTATTCTCAACTACCAGCCCCAGCAACAATAGAGTAATACCCGTTTGAATTCCTTTGAGGATTATATCAGACAATACAAACAAAAAAGGTAACGTTACAGAAACAAAGAGGGTTCTCCTCCTTCCTCGTCTTCTCCCCATTGTTAGTAGTATCGTCATACTATCATTACCTTAAGACACCAGGAAGACATCTTAACCATTTTCAGTAGAAATGTCCCTAAAGTCTAGGCTATATCTCCTAGCATTTTAAAACATAAGATACAGAAGGCAATGACAATGTTTATTGGAGTTTCAGAATTCTTGTTACTAATACCCATTATTGGCCTCTACAGTCACAATAATGTTGTTCAGTGATGTGTAATCTGTCATTACCCAGAATGGCCAGTTCATGCCGTGGTGTTTTTGTTTGTTTGTTTGTTTGTTTTTTATTTTGGGGTGGGTTTTTTTTTTTTTTTGCCTTTTCCCTCACTACCAGACTGTCACCTGTCACTTTTCTGTTCTCAGTCTTCCTGTCTCCTGTTTTCTACTCTGTTTCTAATTGGTCCAATGGCCACGTATTGTCAAGTAAATATCGAGACACAAGATCTGGCAAAAGACATTCGGATCTCGAGAGTGTGTGTGTGTGTGTGTGTGTGCGCATGTAACATGTCTCTGGATGCCAGAATATTAAACATTTCTGGGACATCTTGTCTAAAAGGGTACTGTCCCTGAGAAACCCATGCATATGGTTGTCATGACAGCTAAGTTGGCAATAGTGAGGGCCTTGCAGGAGTGCCATGTGGGAAGGGCAAATAAAACAGCACCAAAGACATGCAGATTACAGATGAGGAAGCTTAAGGTCTTGCCTAAGCAGGTCCCTGGTTATTCCATCCTCCCAACCATTACGAAGGATGCCCTTGTTCACACGAGTTGTCTTCACACCTTCTCAGAAATGCACTGGCATATCTTCTCTCTAGAATCTTCACAGTGCTTCCGCATGTCAGGGCAGCTGGTGGGAAATTGAAATATGCCTCCAAAGCCTTAAAAATGTTGACATGCAGAACTCCAAACTGGAGGATCTGGGCTCTAGTCAAAGGCTTGATTGGACAAGTCACAGCCCCCTGCTAAGGGATAATCCTCGTTTGCAAAATAAGAAAACCAGCCACATTTCTGGAGTTCCAAAAACTCCAAAAGTCAACTTTGAGTATAAACTTTTTCTATTGTTTAATACAGTAGCTTCTCCTTTTCCCCAGGAGAACAAAGACCCAGGGGATGTCTGGAACCACAGATAGTATGAACATGTCTATGCCATTTGCTCGTATATATACACACCTGTGACAAAGTTTAATTTATAAAATAGGCACAGTAAGAGATTCACAATAATAACTGTTAATAAAATAGAACAATTATAATAGTAATATACCCTGTATCATCTAATATACCATGTTAGGAGTTGTGTGAATGTGGTCTATCTCTCTCTCACAAAATATCTTATTGTCCTATACTCACCCTTCTCTTTCTTATGATGATGTGAGATGATAAAATGCCCACCTGATGAGAGGAAGTAAGATGAATGACGTGGGCACTGTGACATAGCCTTAGGCTTCTCCTGACCTGATCTGTTGTCAGGAGATCATTAGCTTCTGGGCCATGATTGACCATGAATAACTAAAACCACAGAAAGTGAAACCCAGGATAACTGAGGACTACCATATTTTCTATCTAGGTAGAGCTAATAGTTGAAATATTTAACCACTGGTATGGCACAGAAACCCCCTAATTAGAACAGATAACTAACCAGTATAGTTATATTAGGGGGAAAGGGGGTAGCTGAATATCCATGCTGGGTTGTCATTTCCTTAAGAGCAGCACCTTCCACTACCTTGTTCAGTGCCTTTCTTGTAAGAGCTGAGAAAAAATGGGTGTTGTACAAATGAATGAATGTGAGTACATGAACTCAAACACGTCTGAAAGAAGACTGTGTTGAGAAAAGCAACAGCCCATTTTCCAAGACAAACGAGAACAAGGATGCAGTTAAGGAAACAGAGAAGGGAAGTGGTCAGAATGTTTGTTTGGAGAAGAGCGGAGAGGACAATGTCACAGTTAACCTAGGGAGGAAAAGAATTTGTATAGAATTTGGCAATCCACGATCTCAAATTCTACAGAGAGAGCAACGTCCTGTTGCTTTTGGCCTTGTGATCAGTTTCTTGTTTTCTTGGCTTCCCAGGGAGGACGGAGACAAAAAAAAAAAAAAAAAAAAAAAAAAGAGGGGTCATGGAACACATCAGCCCACCACAGCCACATCTTTAGCAATCAGAGTACCAGTTCCCAGGGGAAGGGCAGGCACAACCACAATAGGAGATCTTCTCTGGGAACTTGGTCCATGCACTGGATCTCTTTTGTGACCTCCCTAGCACACACACCAAGAAGAGTTGTCGCTGCAGTCTACATTGTGTCACATGTCTCTAGGATCGCTACTCCGCCTGCCTGGTTCTTGCTGGCTGCCAGATGCTTTACCAGATGTTCAAAATGTGAACATGCTTATTTATTTCCTAGGAACAGCAGCTTCTAACATCCAAATATTCCCATTTTTGCTGAAGATTCTAGAGCAAATAAGTTGCCATGAGAAGGGGGAATGGTGACCAGGGCGGAGAAAGTGGTATTGCTGAGAAAGACATCTAGTAAGACCAAACTGATGGACGTTGCCTCTTCCCATCAGATTTTCTGTTTTATAACAAGAAGAGATGTGAGGTCATGCCCAATTCACAGATAAGGAACTCAATCATGGGGACATCTGGTGGGTGGCTCAGTCAGTTAAGCATCTGTCTTCTGCTCAGGTCATGATCTCAAGGTCCTGGGATCGAGCCCCACGTTGTGCTCCCTGCTCAACAGGGAGTCTGTTCCTCCCTCTCCCTTTGCCTGCTCATGCTTTCTCTCTCATTCTCTCTCCCAAATAAATAAATAGATCTTTTTAAAAAAGGAACTCCGTTGTGGTCAAATGAATTTCTCTTCATGTAGGATAGAAGATGATCTGATACATGCTTTAAGACTTTTCTTGATCTTCCCCCTTTGTGTCATTCCTGAGACCCCCCTGCCCATTTGTGAACATCCATGGGGGGGCCAGGTGATTCATTGGCAGCTGTGATAATATTTCTGAAATGCACTACTTTGGAGCTGATCAGAGCATCTGACTAGAGCTTCTTCTTGAAGAAGTCCAGATCACTGGTTCAGTCCATATGTAGCCTGGTTTCTGGGACCTCTGCCCCATGACCAGGTCTCCACCTACCCTGTAGCCATCAGGTACCATGAAGGTCATAGGGCACGCGAGTGAGCATGAATCAGTGCAATCATTTACCAGTACCAAATGCTCTCCCATACAAGTAACAGCTCTCCTTCCCTTCCTCTTCCTCTTTACTGAACCAAGAACCTTACGTGCAGTTATCCTCAAAGCTTCTGAATGAAGCAACAACAATTATTGTTTCTAATGCAGGAATGACAAATAAAGGTAGAGAAGTTGAGGCATCCAAGGTCACATGACCAGTAACTGGCAAAACTAGAACTGTCAATTCAGAAAGCCCAATTTTCTTAGCTACTACATCAGTCTGTTCTCACCAGAAGGACAGCATATTGTTGGACTTTATCATATTTTCCCATCAAGCCTAGTGCAGGCCACCTCCTCATCCTCCTTAGGACAGAGACCACAGAGCCTTTTCTGGGTCTCAGCCTCTCGGCCTCAGATGACTCGGATGTTTACCACACTATCTATGCCTGGTGACTTGAAGAAATGCCACTGTTTACACAAAGGAGAAGAGTATCCTCTCTTCTCTGCATAAACTGGGTTTATATAAATGTATATGTACATGCTTATATTAGCCACACCTCAAATTCAAACTCTACAGAAATTATTTTCATATCTATACTCCTGATGTTCCCTTTAGCAAGGGCAGAAAAGGGAGAGGAGAAAAGACAATTGTGTCAAACACGACTAGGTACCGTAGTACAATTGTAGGGGACATTTGGTCATGGAGCTTTGAAAAGTGGAGTTTGCTACCATTTCCATCCTTGAAATTCTGGCATAGATTGTAGAGTACCCTCTCAGAATCTTATGAAGAAAGTTCTATTTTCTTCTTCTGAAATTCCAAGAATTTCCCCCACTTAGGACTCCCCATAGAGTTTGGTATTTTGTTGTATCCTATTGAAATGCTAGAACAGGAACCCTTATTGAATCATTCACTCACAGATACACCTTTGCTGACTCTTTCCAGAACAGTTGCCCAAGGAAGAGTCCACAGGTAGCGCAGTCTTCACCACTACACAACTCCCAGCAGAGACATGGTCTGTGTGTAGTCTCACACACATCCACATATGGAGAAAAATGTTTTCTGACACCCAAGTTGGTCAATGGACATTTTCTTTCAACAAGGAATGGATATGATTGCAATCAGTTCACAACTTCAGCTTCATTAGATTTCTAGTGCAAGCTATATATATTTATTGATTCAAAAAGAAGAAGAAAAAGAGAGAGGGAGAAAGGGGCAGAAACAAAATTTGAATAAATAATGGTGAAAAACTTCCCAAAATTTATTTAAAGTATTCATCTGAAGATCCAAGCATCTCTACAAACTCCAAGTAGAATAAACACAAAGAAACACACAGACACATTATACTGAAATACTTAAAAGTCAAAGACAAAGAGAAAAATCTCGAAACAGCAATAGAGTAGTGCTTCATCACATACAAGAAATCCTCAATGAGATTAATGGTTGATTTCTCAAAGGAGAACTATGAAGGACTAAAGGCAGAAATCCCAAAGGGTTGAAATAAAAAAGTAACTTGACTCCACGTGAAAAAATGCAGAGGAATTATAGAGGTAATTATATAAACTTATCAAAAAGAGAATATTAATATATTTTAATTTATGTGTATTTTCTCCTAATTTAAAAGTAAACTGCATAAAGCAAGAATTATAACTGCATTGATGGTGACACAACGTACAAAGATATAATTTGTATGGCATTAAAGCACAAAGGATGGAAGAAATGGAACTATACAGTAGCAAGTTTTTACATGCTATTGAAATTAAGTTGTTACTAATCCAAACTAGATGGTCATAAATTACAATGCTAACAGTATTCTTCAGTGCCACAACTAAGAAAATGACTCAAAAATAAAGTAAGGAAATGACAAGGAGAAATAGTACACTAGAAAATATCTATTTGACACAAGAGAAGTTAATAACAAAGGAATATAGGAACAAAAATATAAAACATATAAAAAACTAATAGCCAATGGCAGCTATGTCATATTTTACCAGTAATTACATTAAATATAAATGGCTTAAACACTCCATTAAAAGATAGCAATTGACAGAATGAATAAAATAATCATAATTTAACTGTATGCTGTCTTCAAATATGAAATTCAAATTTAACTATGAAAAAAAACTGTTGAAAATAAAAGGATAAAAAAAGACATACAATAACAAAAAACAGCTGAAGTACCCATACTAATATCAGACTAGACTTCAAGACAAAAATTGGAGTTAGAGGGAATGAGGAACATTTTTTTCTTTTTAAAGATTTTTTTCCCATTTATTTATTTGACAGACAGAGATCACAAGTGGGCAGAGAGGCAGGCAGAGAGAGAGAGAGAGAGGGAATCAGGCTCCCCATTGAGCAGAGAGCCCAATGTGGGACTAGATCCCAGGACCGTGAGATCATGACCTGAGCCAAAGGCAGATGCTTAACCCACTGAGCCACCCAGAAGCCCCAGGAACATTTTTTAATAATAAAAAGAACATCAATCAAGAAACTATAACAACCATAAATATTTATGGAACTAAAAACAAGGCTCTAAAATACATAACACAAAAACTGAGAATTGAGGGGAGAAATGAACAGTTCAACAATAATGTTTGGAAACTTCAATGCCTCTCTTTTTGTAATGGCTAGAACTAAAGAAAAGATCAACAAGAAGGGACTTGAAAAATATGATAAACAAAACCAAAAGTTGTCTCTATGAAGAAATCAATCAAATTGGCAAGACTTTAGACAGACCAAACACAAGAAAACAAGAGTAAAGTAAACTCAAATTATTAAAGTTAACAATGAAAAAGGAGATATTATTATGTTCCTTACAAAAATAGAAAGGATTATAAGGGAATACTATGAACAATTGTATATCAACATGATATAATTAGATGAAATAAACAGATTTCTAGAGACACAGACTACTGTAAGTGGCTCAAGAACAGATGGAAAATCTGAAGAAAACTATAATAAGAGAAGAGATTGAATTAGTAATCAAAACACTATCCATGAAGAAAAGCCCAGAAACACAGACTTCACTGGTAAATTCTACCAAACACTGGAAGAATTAACACCACTCCTTCACAGATTTTAAAAACACAGAAGAGGCAAGAACACTCCCCCACCCATTTTATGAAACTAGTATTACTCTGATACCAAAACCAAAGATACCACAAGAAAAGGAACCTACAAACCAATATCCCTCATGAACATAGACAGAAAAATACCAGAAAACTGCATATAATAACATATAAAAGGGAATATACACCATGACCAAGTGGGACTTATGCCAGATATAGGAAGTTAGCTTTACATAAATAATCACTATAATAAGTCATAGTAATAAGAATAAAGTACAAAAACCCATGATCATCTCCATAGACAAAGAAAAAAACATTTGACAAAAAGCCAACATCTTTCATGATATAAACATCAAAAAAAAAAAAAA
>PISX010028233.1:0-21853 GCA_004024625.1 Mellivora capensis
CAGTGATTCTCTTTAATACAGTATTTCTCTTTCCATGAGAGACTGCCCGAACCTTCCAAGGAGATATGTCCATTTATTTATTTATTTATTTATCGAGATTTTATTTATTTATTTGAGGGAGACCACACGAGAGAGCACAAGTAGGGGGAGCAGCAGAAGGAGAAGGAGAAGCACAGTCCCTGCTGTGCAGGGAGCTCCATCCCAGAACCCTGGGATCATGACCTGAGCAGAAGGCAGATGCTTAACTGGCTGAGCAACCCAGGCGCCCCGTGATATGTCCCTTTAATCCCTTCTAAGGTGGTTTGTCCCTTCTCTTTAGCTTGCTCCCTGCTTAGTGTGTTGAAGGAAAAAAAGATGTAAAGAGTGCATTAACCTTGTGTGTGTGTGTGTGTGTGTGACCAATAGCGGCTCTCGTTTCCTATTCTTGGACAGAGCAAATCAAGAGTTTTACTTTTAATCTTGAGTACATACACAGAATGAATCACGTTCTGCCCTCACTTACCTCCTACCCTAAATAAGCAAACAGATAAAGATGCAAACTTAGTAGAGAGGCAACATTTCACCAAAGCACTACTCCCTCCTTCCAGGCCTTCCAGAACCTTAAGATCAGGAAGGGGGATGGGAGAGTAGGACTGGGACCAGAAATGAAGACGGGGGCCTGTGGTGATTATGACGCCAAAGCGCGCGGAAGCTGAGGTCTTTTCTAGGAGAAGTTGTGGAGACCTGGATAATTTGGGGACCAAAGAGGATGGACAGAAAGGTGAGAAAGAAGGATCCAGTTCATATAGCAGTGAAATGAATGATCTAGATACATGGGTAAAATTTAGAAAAATCTAGGTAAATCTTTAAAACAAAACGTTAAAGAGTTGGAAGTGAGTTTTGCAGACTACAAACAATAGGATACTGTTTACGTATGGCAAATGTGTATGGAAATGTGTAAAACTCATGTACGAGTGACATCTATACATCATAAAAGTATACAGAATTTTATGAGGATTGTAACTTAGAATGTAGAAAACTGTATTGGTTATCAGGTGAAGAGGGGACAGGTGGGATGAGGGAATGAGACCATGGGAGGTACGCAAAAGTATTGCTAAAGTTTTGTCATTTAGCTGGCTGGTGGGTGTTCAATGTATCATTATTTTTTTTTCTTTTTTTTTTTTTTAAGATTTTATTTATTTATTTGACAGAGAGAGATCACAAGTAGGCAGAGAACCAGGCAGAGTGAGAGGGGGGAAGCAGGCTCACCACTGAGCAGAGAGCCCGATGTGGGGCTCGATCCCAGGACCCTGGGATCATGACCTGAGCTGAAGGCAGAGGCTTAACCCACTGAGCCACCCAGGTGCCCCTGTATCATTATTTTTGTACTTTCCATGTACCTTAGATATCTGAAAATACATTTGAAAATTAGGGGCACCTGGGTGGCTCAATCTGTTAAGCATCTGTCTTTAGCTCAGGTCATGATTTCAGGGTCCTGAGATGGAGCTCCACATGGCCTTGCCGGGGCAGGAGAGAGAAATCCCTGCCCAGCAGGGAGTTAGTTTTTCCCTCTCCCTCTACCCCTCCCCGTGCTATCTCTCTCTCTCTCTCTCTCTCTCAAATAGATAAATAAAATCCAAAAAAATTACAAAAGCAGGATCCCAGAGATGGCCACATGTGGTGTCTTCCAGACTGTTCCCTCCTCTTTGATTTTCTGGTAACTGGCCAGTATCCTCGTCTCCCTGGCCTGCCTTTACAGATTACCCTGTTGGAAGGGACCACATCCTTTCTGGGCACAAATTTGAACGCGCTTTGGCAGCGAGGTAGACTCACCAGAGACCTGTAGTCCTACAATGACCTCCCTCCAGCCCCTTGTCTCAAAGCTTTGGGCTCTCCCCATGCCTAAAGTGTGTGGTTGGGCCTGATCCCTGACGTGGTCTTGAGAAGTCCCGAAACAGCAAGCGCCCCGGGGGGCCAGACTGTGGTGCCCAGGAACCGCCTGCCCCAGGCACCATAGGGAGCCTCAGTGGCTTCAGCCCAAGAGACCTCGAGCTCTTGGGGAGAAGGTGGGAGAGTGTTTGCTGGGAGGGCTCAAGCCGTCCTTCAAGCTGGATGCGGGGAGTTGAAGTGGAGAGAGAAAAACAAACATCTATTTACCTGAATTTTAAGAGGGCAGAGGAAGACAGAAGGAGGTCACTCCGGGGGAGGAGCAGTTGAAGTCAGGACGGGACTGAATGCTCCAGCACCCCCCCCCCCCAAGTGCTACGTATGCCCCTGGGGCCGCGGGCTGGGATCAGTCCCCGGCATCCGACTCCTCGCCCCTCTGGGCCGGTTGCGCGCCTCCTTAGGTGCCCCGCACACGGCAGTGCCAGCCCTGGGGTCCGGGGAGTCCCGCGCGGAGCCAGACCGGTCGAGAGCTCCCAGGACAGGTTCGGGAATAGAATTAGGAAGAATGAACTGAAAACAGACGGTGTTGCCCAAGACCTGGGTATGAAGTCTGCAGGGACAGACGAATCTAAAGGACAATTTCTCATTTCTTTCCCCAAAATACCATCGTCGGAGGCTGCCGGGGCTCCCCCAAGCGGCGACACCCGCGGCCGTTCTCGGGGTCCGGTCATCACCCCCTTTACAAATTAAAGCACCCGCAAAAGGAGGCAGAATCAAATTTCTCGAATTGGGGTGGGGTGGGGGGATGCGAGAAAGCCGAGGCTTAATTTTCTGCTCCACGCACCCCCCCCCCCCCCCCCCCCCCCCCCCCCCCCCCCCCCCCCCCCCCCCCCCCCCCCCCCCCCCCGCTCGACGCAACACCCTCCTGCTCACTTCCGGGGCACAGAGCCGGGGCAGCAGACGCCGCAAGGGGAGGAGGAATTCAGGGGCTCAGGCCTTGGGAGGAGACACCAGCCGAGCGCGCCGCGGGAGCCTGGGCCTCGGGGAATGGCTGGAGCCCGGGCTGGGGAGGACTAGTGGACGTGGGGCTGCACCCGGATCTCCCTCCCCGAGTGGGGTGTGTGTGGGGAGGTGAGAACTGCAAGCTTTAAAAAAAATTAATCAGAAAACATAGAGAAGCAATAAAGAAGATACCCCACTCCCTCCAAAAAAAAACCAAAAACAAAAACAAAAACAAAAACAAAAAACCCCCACAAAACAACAACAAAAACACCCCAAAAACAAAAAACCAACAACAACCCCACCTGTATTCAGCAAAAGTAACCAAGGTGTTGTACTTGGGGAACGGGTCTACAGAAACGGTAGTGGTGGGCTGTCCCCCTGTTTCCCGCGCGGTGCCCCGTCCTGTGAGGGATCACTTAGTTCAGCTGATATAAGGCCCGGGGCACTGCACAGCCAAGGTCTCGGTAGTGGACTTTGGGAGGCTTTGGGACCTTCTGGAGTGAGGAGCTCTGCACAGTAGAAACACTGGCGGTAAGGAGTCCCCTGCGCTCGTTAGCACACATCCTCCAAAAGCTCGGCTTCTTTCCCTCCCCAAGGCTGCGCCGGTTCCCCGAGCTCCCCTGGGCTCCTTTCCCGCTCGGGAGGTTTGGTCTGCTGTCCCTAGCAACTTCCAACGACAGGCGAGCAGTGAGGGGTCCGGGAGCTGGGAGGCTTCGAAACGCCGCCGGGCGAGCAGGCGAGCAGGGCGAGGCGCGCTGCCGCACAGCCTGGATCTATCCAAACCGCGCTCGGTAAAATTGTCCTTAAACTGTTCAAGAGCGCGAAGAACTTTCAAGGAAAGAGCCAAATCAGTTTTCGGGACTCCTGACGGTGAAGCCAGTGAGGTTGTGGTCTGGGAATAAATAGCGTCAGTGTCCTTTTTATTACAAGAGGCTGTGTTCCGAGGATGCCTGGAAGCCCCTGGCTTGCAATGTCAGTCTTCAAACAGTAACAGCATCGGACAGGGTGGGAGGACTCCCAGAAAAGTCCGCGAAGCCGTGTATCCCCCACTAAGTGGCTAATAGAACGCCCGTGGGTTCTGTCCCAGAGGCTAGGCTGCAGTGAGGGCCTCCATTCCCCCTTTTGCACACGACTGTCATAGGACCCAGAAGGGAATCCTTGAGGACCAGTGATGGAGGGAGGGGGTGCCAGACACGGGCGACCCTCCATTGATGGCAGACCTCAGAGCGAAACTTCTACAGGGAGGTGGGGGCCTTGGCTAATGTTGGGGAGGCTATGCTTGCCTTTCAAGGAAACAGAAACAGGTTCCTCTTCAGTCTGCTGGGGCAGGGGTAGGGAGGTGGGGTGGGGTGGAGAGTTCCCGTGGCCAGATGAGCAGCTAAGCCTGAGTGTCCGCCCTTCGGAAGTGTTCCTTAAAATATCACAAGACGTTTCAACTCTTTTGTTGAAATAAGAATATAAACAATCACAAGTTTTGGTACCTACTTGAAAATCCAAGAAGAGTGAAATATGACCATCGGTCATCCTGGCCTGATTATGAAAATGCAGAGGTGGTCATGCCTATCAGAAAACAGAAATCAATTTCAGCATTATTGTCATGGCAACAAGATCTTAAGTATAGAACCATCCATAGTTATAGTATCTCTTCAGGCTGATGGACATGACCATGGGCCAGAGCAAGTCTGAAGACCAGGCGTCTTCGAGGATTCCCCTGCTAGGGGGAAAAAAAAAAAAAAAAGAAATCTACAAGGACAACTTTATGAAATGGAATACTTCCTGCTTTTATGCACCTGTATTGGAAGGGAGAACATTTTTTTCTTACTTTGCTGAGGTCATTTTCACTGGCAGTTAGGAGGTCCTGCTCTTTTCCATCCAAGCACTAGATTGCCACTGACAGGGGACTTGGCAAGACTGATAAGTACAGATTCATAATTTGCAAGGGAAAAGACAGGGTAGGATGGCAGTTACTAGCAACTGAACATGGGACATACCAAGGTGTCCATCTGGAGTATGCACAATTTGGGACTCCAATACATAATGCTATCAAAGATACAGTTTCTATGGAAAAAATTCAGTAAAGGAGGCACATCTCATTGCTGTTTTATTTTTTACTTAATTTTAAATTTTAAAAGATTTTATTTGACATTTGACAGAGATCACAAGTAGGCAGAGAGGCAGGCAGAGAGAGAGAGAGAGAGGAGGAAGCAGGCCCCCCGTGGAGCAGAGAGCCCGATGCGGGGCTCCATCCCAGGACCCCAGGATCATAACCCGAGCCGAAGGCAGAGGCTTTAAGCCACTGAGCCACCCAGGCACCCCTCATTGTTGTTTTAATTGGCATTTCCCTAATGACTGATGATGTTGAACAATATTTCATGTACTCTCCATATACCCATATATCTCCATATATAATATTTGCTCTCCATATATCTTCTTTGGTGAAATATCTATTCAAATCTTTTATCCATTTTTAAGTCGGGTTCTCTATTTTCTTATTCTCCCCTTCTCAGAGTTCTATATCTAATCTAGATACAAATTTTATATCACTTGCAAATATTTTCTTCTGGTCAGGGACTTGTATTTTCATTCTCTTCACAGGTGTCTTTCAAAAAGATGTTCTTAAAATCCCATATACATTAGTTTTTTGCTTTATGTAGTGTACATTTAGTAACATCTCTAAAAAATGTCTGCCAAACCCAAGGTAAGAATATTTTCTCCTATGTTTGCTTCTAGAAGTTTTGAGGTTGAAAGGCTAAGTATATAAATGGACATGGGCCAAACCATACATAAGCACAGAATTTTTTTTTTTTTAAAGGGAAAGAGAGGGCATGTGAGGGGATGGGGAGGGAAAGAGTGAGAGAGAATCTTAAGCAGGCTCTGCCCCAACACAGAACCCCATACGGGGCTGGATCTCATGACCCTGAGATGGCGACCTAAGCCAAAATCAAGAGTTGGTCACCAAACTGACTGAGCCACCCAGGCACCCCTAAACACAGAACTCTTGACCCAAAATGCTGCAGTAACCACCTCTGGAAGTCAAACCACAACCCTTGCAGCAAAAGTGGTCAGGACTTGATTTTTTTCTTTTTAATTTTAAGATTTTAAGATTTTTAAAGATTTTTTTAAAAGATTTTATTTATTTATTTGACACAGAGAGAGAGATCACAAATAGGCAGAGAGGCAGGCAGAGAGAGGGGGTGGGAAACAAGTTCCCTGCTGAGCAGAGAGTCTGATGCCGGACTCGATCTCAGGAACCTGAGATCATGACCTGAGCCGAAGGCAGAGGGCAGAGGCTTAACCCACTGAGGCACCCCTTAATTTTAAGATTTATTTTATTTGTTTGAGACAGAGAACGCACGCACAAGGGCGAGGGTGGGGCTGAGGGAGAGGGAGGGAGAAACCCAAGCACACTCTGCATTGAGCACAGAGCTGACCAAGGTCTCCATCTCAGGACCCTGTCCTGACCTGGCCTGAAACCAAGAGTCGGTGGCTTAACTGACTGCACCACCCAGGCGCCCTGGGACTTAGTTAATAAATTCCAGCTTCTCTGATATTTGCCTCAGCTTCCAACTCAGAATGAAACAAAGAAAGCTAAACAGGCTCCCAAACCAGTCACAGAAGATGTCCCACTTCTAGTAAGCTCATTTCCAGTTTCCCTAGAACAACAACCTCAAATCAGAGAATCCCTGAGTCTCCCTTTTCTCTCTGTCTCTCTATAAAGCTTTCTCATTCCTTTGCCTGCTTTTGAGTCTCTGCCATCACAAGTGATGGTGCCTGATTCCCTTGTTACAGTGAGCTCTGCAAAAATAGCCTCTCGCTATTGTCATTTGGGCAGTATTCACTTATTTCCACATAGTCTTAGGTTTTACACTTAGGTCTAGGACACATTTTATTTCCTTTTTTTTTTTTTGGTGTCATTTTTATTTTTTATTTATTTTTAATTAAATTTTATTTTTTCAGCATTCCAAGATTCATTGTTTATGCACCACACGTATGTAATACATGCCCTCCTTAATACCAACCACCAGGCTCACCCATCAGTCTACCTCTCTCCCCTCCAAAACCCTCAGTTTGTTTCTCAGAGTCTACAGTCTCTCATGGATAGTCTCCCCCTCAGATTTATCCCACTTCACTTTTAGGACACATATTAAATACATTTTTGTAAATGATGTCAAATATGAATTCGTTTCTTTTGTATGTGGATATCCAATTGTTTGAATCCAATTTGTTGAAAAAAATTACACTTGTTATTCATATATATCTGGGTCTATTTCCAGACTCTTTATTCCATGAATCTATTTATTTGTCTTTATACTGTTTCTACACTATTTTGGTTATTGTAACCGTATAATAAGTTAATTAATTGAAATCAGTTGATGTTAGTATTCCAGTTTAATTCTTCTTTGAGAGTGTTAAATCTCTAAAATATCTTATCTATTTACCCTTGTAGTTACCATTTCCAGTGGTCTTCCTTGCTTTGTATGTATTCATTTCCCAACGAGCATCATTTTCTTCCTGACTGAAGACTTTCTTCACCATTTCATACACTGAATTCTTAATAAATTCTTTCAGCTTTTATGCACCTGAGAAAGTTTTTAGTGCACCTTCTTTTCTGATTAATTTTAAAAATTGAGATGAAACTCATATAACAAAAATTCACCATTTTAAAGTGAACAAGTCAGCAGTATTTAGTACATTCACAATATTGTACAACCACCACCTCCATCAAGCTTCAAAACATTTCCATCACACCCAGATAAAGCCCCACTGAGCAGCTACTTACCATTTCCCTGTTCCCCGAGCCTTTGGCAATCAACCATCTTCTTTCTGTTTCAGTGATTTCATTCATTCTGGCTATTTCTCATAAATGAAATTTTCTAATATGTGACTGTCTTAGTTCAGGCTGCTATGACAAAATTACCATAGATTGGGAGGTTTACACAAGAAACATTTATTCATCACAATTCTGGTGGCTAGGAAGTCTAAGATCAAGGTGTTGGCAGATGTGGTATCTGTTGAGGAAAGTCTTGCTGGTTTGCAGACAGCTGCCATGGTGGAAAGAGCAGAGAGGAAGCAAGCTCTCTTATGTCTCTTCTTATAAAGACATTAATCTAATCATGAGGGCTCCACTCCAATCACCTCTAGTTACCCCTTAAAGCCCCACCTGTTAATCCATTCCAATAGGGGTTAGGGTTTCAACATATGAATTCTAGGGGGACATAAATATACAGTCCATGGTGGTGACCTGTTGTGTCTGGCTTCTTTCACTTAGCATAATGCTTTCAGGGTTCATCCATGCTGAAGCATGTATCAATGACTCATTCCTTTTTATGGCTAAAAAGTATTCTATTGAATGGATTGTAGCACATTTTGTTTATCCATTTATCTGCTGATAGGTATTTGAGTTATTTCCACTTGTTGGCTATTGTGAATAGCTCTGCTATGAACATACATGACCTATTTGAGTCTAGAGGATTTTTGAGTACCTGTTTTTAATTGTTTGGTATGTACTTAAGAGTAGGATTTGCTGGGTCATATGGTAATTCTATGTTTAACTTTTTGAAGACTCTCCAAACTGTTTTCCACAATGGCTGCCTCATTTTACATTTCCACCAGCAGTGTATACTGATCCCAATTTCTCCAAATCCTCACTGACACATGTTATTTTCCTTTTATCACCACCACCACCATCATCATCATCACTGTCCTAATAGGTGTGAGGTGGAATCTCATTGTGGTGTGGTTTGCATTTCCCTAATGACTAATAATATTGAACACTGTTTCCTATGCTTATTGGCCTTTGTACCTCTTGTTTGGAGAAATACCTATTCAAGTCCTTTGTCCACTTAAAAAATTGGATGGTCTCTTTGTTGTTAACTGAAAGATATTCTCCCTGGGTATAGAACTCTAGGTTTAAAGATGTTTATCCATTATCTTCTTGCTTTGTTTCTGACAAAAAAATTCTAATGTCATCCTTTGTTCTTCTGTGTGTAATGCATCTTCTTCCTCTGGTTGCTTTGAAGATTTTTTCTTTAGCATTGGCTTTGATCAACTAAATTATGATGCTATTTTGGTGTAGTTTTCTGTGTGTTTCTAGTACTTGGAGCTTGTAGAATATCTTGGGTCTTGATCTTAATTTTTTACAAGTTACATCGAATTTGGAAAATTTCCAGTCATTACTTCTTTTAAAATGTTTTTGTTGTTTTAGACAGGAAAGTAATCTGATCCCTGTTACTTTGTTCTGTCTGGGAATGAAAGTCTCATACATGCAGTTTTGAAAGTCATAGTTTCATAAGACACAGTGAGAAATTCAGTGACCTTTTACTCTGCCTCCTTCTTCTGTTCTCTAGGCAACCTCTTGCCTCTTGGGCTTTTTCTTTCAGCAATTTTAAATATATTTCTAAACAACATGCTTTTTCTTTCAGCAATTTAAAATTTATTTCTAAACAACATGCTCATGCTCACACACCTCCCCTGCCCCAATTTAGATATTATTTCTAGAGCTGATGATCTCACTCCCCGACACTTCACTGCCCTTTCACACTGCACTACCCCTTCTCTCCCCACATCCCGCCAGTACGATGATATCATCATTTCCAATCAGAACAATATTCAGAGTTGATATTATTGTGACTGTATTTTGTTTACAGCTATGCCATATCATGGCTTATGGTTATGTTTTCTTTTCTATGCTTTTTTCATTTCAAACTTAGAGCTGTTGTCTTATCTTTGTGTTTTCACATTTTCCTAAGTCCCTATTACTCCCCCACTCCCAGACTCTCTACCTCTTCAACCGACTAACTCTTAAGTTGTCTGCCAGTTGTATGGTCTCACCTGCCACCCACTGACAGCTGCTGCCATCTTGCTCCCATTCTGGCTGGTGATCCTCTAGGCCTGCCCCGTGGCTGTCACTCTGGGGTCTCCCTTCACACTTGTCCAGGGCCTTGTGTTTGCTTCTCTCTTGGGTTGCATCTTTTGTTCCCTGCATCCAGCTTTTGAAGAAGGAAGTTGGGGGAGAGTGTGAGATAGCATGAGAGCTTGGCTCACAGTGAGGTATCCCTTGATAGAGGATTGTGTAATGCTGTGTGAAGTGGTCTAGTTGCTCCTTCTCGTTCCTCAGTTGTCACAGGTGAATCAAAGATTGGCAGCTTGGAGATGTGCTTCGCTCACTTGCCCTTCTGTCCTGTGGTGTGTCTGCACACTGTCACTCAACTTGACCTTATCTGAGGCTCCTTGTTGACAGGTGAAGTTTAGGAAGTGTCAAAAGCCCACCTCTACCTGCCAGTTGGGTTGATCCAAACAGTCAATAATTTGTCTGTTAGTTTCAAACAAATTATATATATACTTATATTTAATTTAGATATATTTTTTCAAGAGAGGAGTACTGCTTGGACCAGGGAAAGCTAAAGGGTCTGTTTCATAGCAACAATGACAAATTACCAACTCAATCCAATTTGCTCCTTCTTTAAATGGGGCTATAAAATAATTCAAGAATTGCCCAGGTCTCAGTGAGGGGAGAAGGAGCACCAAGAAAAACAATAAACATCAGCACACCCCAGAGACACCTCTGACAGTGAAAACTTCCCATTTGCATTCCAGCTCCAGTCTTCAGGTATCTATAATTTCTTGTTTTCTGCAGGTGATCTGGGATACACTGCCTTTCAGACATCTTGGCACAAACGGTTACTAAAATCACAACACAAAAATAGCCTCTTGATCATTTCTCTGGTGGTAGTGGGCTTCCAGCAGACTTAGCTCCTCATCCTGTCCTCCACACTTATTTCATGCATGAGCCTGGCTTCAAACTCTGGGCATAAAGGAAGTGACCAACTCCAGAAAAGTGGCCTCAAGCTGTCAGTTTTCCCACTTCCCCTATTCTTATCCCATTCTAATGATCCTATCTTGTTGTTATTTTAGGAGAACCTTTCAGGGCAGAACTAGGACAAGTGCTGAGAAGATGAGTGCCAAGGTGGATTTGGAAACAAACTTTGCCGAATTTGTCTTAAATGCAGGAAAAATCATCCTTGGGAATTAGCAAAGGAAAGAAATGAAGCCTCAATAGCAAAAGAGACAGAATAAAATCATCATGAATGCAATATGTGCTCCGCTTAATGCTGGTGGTGGAGTGGTCAAGGCTGAGATTGAGAACAAAAACTACAATTATGGGGGCGCCTGGGTGGCTCAGTGGGTTAAAGCCTCTGCCTTCAGATCAGGTCATGATCCCAGGGTCCTGGGATCGAGCCCCGGATCAGGCTCTCTGCTCAGCGGGGAACCTGATTCCTCCTCCTCTCTCTCTCTCTCTGCCTGCCTCTCTGCCTACTTGTGATCTCTGTCAAATAAATAAATAAAGTCTTTAAAAAAAAACTACAATTATGAAATTTATGGAGTAGGACTGAAAATGCTTTCCATTTTTAAAGGTCTTTAGATGAGATGCAGCAAGGAGACCTCTTTCTGGTTTTGGTGAAGTCATGGAATGCTGAGGCCTCTGGTGTATGACCGGCAACCTTGTCTTCCAATTTGTACCATAGATACAGAGCATCAGCTGATGGCATAAATTCTCAGGAAGCACCGGCATTCCTCAAAGGGAGAACTCAGACTTTTGTGAATACTCATGATTCCAAATTGTTAAGTCCACAGAAAGTTCGGGTTCGTGTACAAAATGATGGTAACATATGGGCCTCAACTGCTGCTTTATTTGCTAGAACTCACCTTCAGTTCCTAGAAAAGCTCAACTTTACGAAGTCCCTCCATGTTGAATTTACATTGTTCTCAACAGACGTGTCCCGGTGCTTTAACGAGAGTCTCCCCAGTTGTGTTTCTGCATTTGCAAATACTGAAGGAGGGTATATATTTTTTGGTGTGCATGATGAGACTAATTAAGTCATTGGATGTAAAAAGGAGGAAATAGATCTTGTCACCTTGAGCAATTCTATTGGTTACTGTATTAAGAAGCTACCTGTCCATCGTTTCTGCACACAGAGGCATGAGATAAAATACTCTGTCAAATTCCTTGAAGTGCACGATCAAGGGGCCCTCCATGGATATGTCTGTGCAGTCAAGGTGGAACGATTTTGCTGTGCAGTGTTTGCCAAAGTGCCAAGCTCCTGACAGGTGAAGGAGAATTGTGTGAAACAGCTGGTAACACAGGAATGGATAGTTTGGATGATGGAAGCTGACCCAGGTCAGGGAGCAGGATCCACAATGATTGCAATGCTCGCCAGGGCAGGGATGAGAGATGGGGAGGCAGGAAGGGGGGTATTATTTTAGAATCTAGGGAAAGAGAAGCACTCTCTGAATTGCAGATGCCTGATTTGTTCTTTCCAGTATATACAGTTGGTAGGTCACTGCCCTTTGTTCCTTCTACCCATCTTGAATACATGGCTTTCAACAAAAAGTTGTTGCCCTGGGCTAGTAGACCGACTAGACGTTGGTGCATGGGGCTGTCTGACCTAGTAATTTTTATTTTCATACCTTTTCTTCTTGTGTTCATATTCAGGTCTCTTCTTTTCCTTTCTGAATATAAATTAATTTAATTATGTAGGAAATTCCTTTTTGCGTGTGCATATGTGTCCTCTTTAACTTACTGCCACTTTCCCCTGCCTTTCCCTTCTTGTTCCCCCGATTAAACATTCTCTCTTTCTCATTGCCCCACTTCCATTCTGAACCCAAATATGACCAGTCTGTGGCTGGCCCCCTTCCTTTCTGGCTTTTCCTTTTCAGAGCCAACATGTGATGCTAACTGCAACCAGAGTAAGTGTAAAAGTGTAACCAGAGTAGTGGTGTAAACCAGAGTGTAAACCAGACTAAGTGTTGGTGATGTGCATTCCTCTTGGAAAACGAAAGCCCAAGATGAAATTAGACAGAATAAATAAATGGTAACTTCTTCAGAAGTCCAGAAAAACGAAGTCCATTTCAGAGTCTTCTTAGAAATCTGTATCTATTGACCTTTATACCTTCTAATCCTTATATTTTAAAATATAAACATTCTAAAAATATGGGGCACCTGGGTGGCTCAGCGGGCCAAGCCTCTGCCTTCGGCACAGGTCATGATTTCAGGGTCCTGGGATCCGAGCCCCTCATCGGTCTCTCTGCTCAGCAGGGAGCCAGCTTCCCCCTCTCTCCCTGCCTGCCTCTCTGCCTACTTGTGATCTCTCTCTCTGTCAAATGAATGAAGAAAATTTTAAAAATATACAGCTTATTTCAATAGAATACAATTAAAATTAAAATTGAAAACTATTGATCCATACTAATACCTCCCCAACTCCCCCAAGATATCAATAGGCTTTCCTTTTTTTTTTTTTTAAGATTTTATTTATTTATTTGACAGAGAGAGACACAGCAAGAGAGGGAACAAAAGCAGAGGGAGTGGGAGAGGGAGAAGCAGGTTTACCACTGAGCAGGGAGCCAGATGTAGGGCTGAATCTGAGTGCCCTGGGACCATGACCTGAGCTGAAGGCAGATGCTTAACGACTGAGCCACCCAGGCGCCCTCGGTAGGCTTTCCTAAGCTGACTTAGGATGTAGACACAAGGATCTGTGGGCCAAAGCTTTGAGTTCCAAGGTGAAGTGAAAGGCTTTGCAATACAGCTCAGGTATAAGTTGGCCTCTGCCTTTTTGCCTACTGAACTCTCGCTTCTTGTTTCCTAAGATCTTCTCAGATTTTCTGAGATGGTTCTTGCACTGAGTTTGTCGTCCACCACACCCCCTAGCAGGACTGTGTGCACTCATAAGAATTTTGAATGTGTGAGAGAACAGCAAAAATGTTACTTTCCAGGTAATTCATCTCTGGTTGCTATGGAATGTGTTGGTTGTTCATTCGTATGCAAAAAAGAATAAAACTGGACTTCTATGTATATTACATAAATATGCTATTTTTATAAATCAATTCCAGGAGGTTTAAGACTTCAGTGTCTGGAACAAGCCCTTTGAACTTTTAGAAGCAGATGTCCGTGAATAATTTTGTGTCATTGAGGTAGGAAAGGATTTCCTAAACTAGATGTAAAAGTATTAATCTTACGTGAAAAGATTGGTAAGCTTCACTACATTAAAGCTAAGAACTTCTGTTCCTCAAAAGATGCCTTAAAGAGAGTGAAAAGATTCAACTAGAAGAAGATTGCAAATCCACCTAACTGACAAAGGACTGGTATCAAGAATATATAAAGAACTTACACAATTTTTTAAAAGAACAAACCACCCAGTAGACAAATGAACAATAGTTAGAAAGGTATATCGCTCAGAAAAGGAAACATGTATGTCCAATAAAATTATGAATAGTTGTTCAGCCCATCAACAGTGAGCGAAATGCACATCAAAACCACAAGTAGATACCATCTTACACTATTTAATTGAAATACCAGATGTTGGAGAGGTTGTGAGCAACATGATCTTCTGTACATTGCTGCTGTGAAATCAATAGGCTTACTCCCTTTGGAAAACAAATTTGGCACTACCTTGTTTAGCTGGTCATTTGCGTACTCTGCCAGTTAGTAATTCTTTCTAGTTTCTAGAAACTAGAAACTAGTTTCAAGAGCAAAATGTGTACATGTGCATCAGATGATGTATATATAATATATATATGTATATATGTATATATAATATATACCCTGTGACTGCTTATAGATTATTATTTGTAATTTCCCCAAACAGGAAACAACCAAATTATTTGTTGTCACAACAATAAACATATTATAGTATATTCACATAGTGAAATATTATTCAGTGGTGAAAATGTGTTTACTATAAGATATGAAAGCACAAGGCTGAATCTGAGTGATATGTAAGTACATCTCGTCACGACCTTACTCATAGATTTACCCAATTCTTTTATTGATTATATAGTATTTCATAGTATTCCTAAACATGGATGTTATTAGTTTTAGTTACTTTCATTGTGAAATATATACATATATATTTTTTAAAGATTTTATTTATTTATTTGACATTTATTTATTTATTTATTTGAAAAAGAAATCACAAGTAGGCAGAGAGGCAGGCAGAGAGAGAGGAGGAAGCAGGCTCCCTGCTGAGCAGAGAGCCTGACGAGGGACTCGATCCCAGGACCCCGAGATCACAACCCAAGCCGAAGGCAGAGGCCCAACCCACTGAGCCAGGCGCCCTCATTGTAAAATATATTATACATACAGAAAGTACATAGAACCAAAGTATAACTTAATAAATAACTAATCAGTGAGGAGCACCTGGTTGGCTCAGTTGGGGGAGCGTGTGACTCTTGATCTCAGGGTTGTGAGTTTGAGCCCCACATTGGGTGTAGAGGTTGCTTAAATAAATAAAACTTTAAAAAATAATTCTTATGCAGTGAATCATGTGTCACTACCACCTAGGTTAAAAAAAAAATAGAACTTTGCAAACACCCCTGCTACCACTTTTTTAACCAGTCCTTTGTTTGATGGAATTTTATATATTTTATATATTATATATCTAATTTTTTCTATTTCAATATTGTTTTTTCAAAATTTTTAAAGATTTCGCTTATTTATTTGAGAGAGAAAGAGAGCATGAGGGGGGAGGGTGAGGGGGAGAAGCAGACTCCCCACTGAGCAAGGAGCCCAATGTGGGACTCGATCAGTCAACCTACAGAGTCACCCATCTGCCCCATAATTCTATTTTAAACAATGGTACAATATACATTTTTCTAAAAATGTCTTGAGGCGTTCCTCAAAGATAAATTCCAAGTAGTAACAATTGGTTGTAAATTCAGGTGAACATTGCCAAATTATAATTCAAAACATATACCAGAATACACTTTCCCCAAATGGTATTATCATGGCATTTCTCTTCTAGAAAAAGGTTAGAATCATTTTGTTCCACTGAAAAGAGGACAAGTTGAGATTATTTTGATGGCAACTACCTGAAATTGATAAATGATTTGGGGGAAGAACTCTCATTTTACAAGAGTGAATTTTCTTATAGTTGAACATGGGATGTTTGGCCACTTATTAAAGTCTTCTTTTACTATATTTCATCAAACTTAAGAAAATAATATTGCACTATTATTTTATTTACCACTAAAAAAGAAAATATTACCAATTAAATTAGAAGATGTATCTTGATTTCAGAGATGTTAGAGTACATTTATAATTAGCAGAATATGATGCATCGCTCAATTGTTTCAAAATTTTATCCGTGTTGTTACTATATATGTTAAATTTTATTCCTAGAATAAGTCAGTCAGAGAAAGATAAATACCTGTCACACTTATGTGAAACTTAAAAAAAAAAAAAAAGAAAAAAAAGAGACAAACCAAAAAGACTCTTAACTGTAGAGAACAAACTGGTGCTTACCAGAGGGGAGATGGAGGGTGGGGGGATGGGTGAAATAGGTGAGAGGGATTAAGAGTACATTTTTCATAATGAGCACCTAATATGGAATTGTTGAATCACTCCATTGTACACCTGACACTAATATAACACTGTGTATTAACTACACTAGTTTAAAAATTTTTTCAATTGATTACTAGACTGAGATCTCTTTTTTTGTTGTTGTTGGTTTTTTAAGATCTTATTTATTTATTTGACAGAGAGAGACACAGCAAGAGAAGGAATACAAGCAGGGGGAGTGGGAGAGGGAGAAGCAGGCCTCTATGCCCAGCAGAGAACCTGGTGCGGGGCTTGATCCCAGGACCCTGAGATCATGACCTGAGCTGAAGGCAGAGGCTTTAACCCACTGAGCCACCCAGGTGTCCCTGAAAGAATTCTTAACAATTGAAGCAGAAAAATCCAATTGTTGGGGCGCCTGGATGGCTGGGATTGAGCATGGAGCTCTCTGCTCTGTGGGGAGCCTGCTTCCTCCTCTCTGTCTGCCTCTCTGCCTACTTGTGATCTCTCTGTGTCAAATAAATAAATAAAATCTTAAAAAAAAAAAAAAAAAGAGGGACGCCTGGGTGGCTCAGTTGGTTGGACGACTGCCTTCGGCTCAGGTCATGATCCCGGAGACCTGGGATCGAGTCCCGCATCAGGCTCCCAGCTCCACGGGGAGTCTGCTTCTCCCTCTGACCTTCTCCTCGCTCATGCTCTCTCACTGCCTCTCTCTCAAATAAATAAATAAAATCTTTTAAAAAAGAAAGAAAGAAAGAAAGAAAAATCCAGTTGTCTGTGTGAATTATTATTCTGGCTTCTGCTTTGTCTGGAGCAATATTCAAAGCAAAAAGACAATGAGTATACTGTATTTTTGTTTCATTCCGTTGCTTTTTAGTCAAACTGACAACCTCTACCTTTTAATTGAGTATTTAAATTAACTTTTTTAAGCTTTTAAAAACATCTTATTTTCAAATACTTCAAGATTTACAAAAAGTTGCAAAGGAAGCACAGAGTAGTACAGAAGAATCCCCTATATCCTTCACCTACTTTATATGTTATTTTTAAAAAAGATTTTATTTATTTATCCAACAGAGAGAGACAGCAAGAGAGGGAACACAAGCAAGGGGAGTGGGAGAGGGAGAAGCAGGTTTCCTGCTGAGCAGGGAGCCCAATGCAGGGCACAGTCCCAGGACCCTGGGATCATGACCCGAGCTGAGGGCATAATGCTTCATGACTGAACCACCCAGGTGCCCCTATTTTCTAGACTATTTTAAATGTGATTATTGTTATGTTTGAGTTTTATTTTATTTTATTTTATTTTTTTTTTAAATTTATTTATTTGTCAGAGAGAGGGAGAGAGAACGAGCGAGCACAGGCAGACAGAGTGGCAGGCAGAGGCAGAGGGAGAATCAGGCTCCCCGCCGAGCAAAGAGCCCGATGTGGGACTCGATCCCAGGACGCTGGGATCATGACCTGAGCCGAAGGCAGCTGCTTAACCAACTGAGCCACCCAGGCGTCCCTATGTTTGAGTTTTAATCTACCCTATTGTTATCTTTTCCCATTTTCTCATCTATTTTTTTTTTTTAAAGATTTTATTTATTTATTTGACAGAGATCACAAGTAGGCAGAGAGGCAGGCAGAGAGAGAGGAGGGGAAGCAGGCTCCCTGCTGAGCAGAGAGCCCGATGTGGGGCTCTGTCCCAGGACCCTGGGATCATGACCTGAGCCGAAAGCAGAGGCTTTAACCCACTGAGCCACCCAGGCGCCCCTTCTCATCTATTCTTTATTCCCTTTTCCCTGTTTTTCTGCATCTTTTTAACTTTATTTTGCATTTTTAATTTTTAATATTTTTTTTTAAATTCCAATGTCGTTAACACAGTGTTTCATTAGTTGCAGCTGTACCATATAGTGATTCAACACTTCCAAACAACACCTGGTGCTCATCACAACAGGTGCACTCCTTAATCCCCATCACTTATTTCACCCATCCCCCTACCCACTACCTCTCTGATAACCATCAGTTCTCTATAGTTAAGAGTCTGTTTCTTGCTTTGTCTATTTCTCTCTTTTTTTTCTTTTGCTTTTTTAATTTCATTTTTTAAAAAAATATTTTATTTATTTATTTGACAGGCAGAGATTACAACTAGGCAGAGAGAGAGAGAGGAGGAAGCAGGCTCCCCGCTGAGCAGAAAGCCTGATGCGGGGCTCAATCCCAGGACCCTGGGATCATGACCTGAGCCGAAGGCAGAGGCTTTAACTCACTGAGCCACCCAGGCACCCCTGCTTTTTAAATTTCTTAAATAACAAATCAAGCTCATGAAAATTGGATGGAAACACTCGGCGAACTCGGTCCAGCGGCAGGGGCCTTCAGGGGAGCCGCCTGGGCCTGCCACATGGTCCAGAGTGGTCGCTGTCCCAACCCCGAGAGAAAGAGCTTTAAAAGGCAGGCCCATGCCAAGCCTGAATCATCTCAGAACAATGGACACCGGTGGCTTCTACTCAGCCCCCCTGAGGAGCCCACCCCAATGCCGGCAGATCGCGTCTTTCATGCCCCCAGGCCCTAACCCTAGGTTGGGTTTTCAGGCTTCCATCCCCAGAGGCCTGACCCCAAAGCGCTCCAAACTGGAGACCCCTGAACTCTGCCTGCCACCCAGGAAAACCATGCCCTTTGGAGCTGTGCAAAACCCTCAGGGCGGGAGAAACCTGCGTGCCCCCCTGAGGCCACCCCCACATTGGGCCCTGCTCCACCCCTCACCCAACTGCATCACAAACCCAGAGCCTGATGCCCAGCCCAACCCCCTCCCTCAACTCTGCCCCTAGGTTGCTTGCCTCAGCGGGGGCCCTCAGGGGAGCCACGTGGGCCCAGTCTGTGGTCCCAGATGTTCCAAAAAACGCACCTAGGAAGAAAGCACTCCAAATATCGGATGTAGGCGCAGCCCAATCGCTGCCCAATGCAGGCCAATTCTCAAGAGCTTTTTGTCCAAATCGATATCAATCTGGGCAGAAAGCTCTTGAGAATTGGATAGAAAAGCCTGGCAAACTCACTTCTGACAGCGGGGGGCATTCAGGGGAGCCGCCTGGGCCTGGCTTGTGGTCCTGGGTGGTCGAGGCCCCAGCCCTGTGAGAAAGCACTCAAAACACTAGATGCACACATGGCCAGAATCACCTCAGAACACAGGCCACCCCTGCCCTCAGCCCCCTGGGGAGCCCGCCTCTGCGTTGGCAGATTGGGCCTGCCATGTCCCTAGGCACTAACCCTAAACCTAGATTGGGTTTTCAGGCTTCCATCCTCAGAGCCCTGCCCCCCATCACTCCAGATTGGGGACCCCTGAGCCACAGTCCAGGACTCTGCCTGCCACTCAGAGGAAACCATGCCTTTTGGACATGCACAGAACCCTCAGAGCAGGAGAAACCTACATGCCCCCCTGATGACACCCCCACCTTCAGCTACGTACGCCTCTGGCCACAAACCCAGAGCCTGAAGCACTGCTTGACACCCACCCTTAAAGCAGCCCCCTGGGGATCTTGCCTCAGCACTGGCAGATCAGGCCTGCCATGCCCATAGGCACAACCCTAACCTTAGGTTGGGTTTTCAGGTTTCTATCCCCAGAGGCCTGGCCCATAATCCCACCAGACTGGGGACCCCTGAGGTACACCACAGGATTCCACCTGCTGCCCAGAAGGAAATCATGCCATTGCAGCCGTGCAAAACCCTCAGAGTGGGAGAAAACTTCATGTCACCTTGAAACCACCCACACTTTCAGAGGCCCCTGGACACAAACCCACAGGTTGACACTCAGCCTGACCCCCACCCTCAACTCAGACTTCCTGGGAGCTCACATGAGTGCCAGGAGATCGGGCCAGTCATGGCCCTAGGCACTAACCCTTACTCTCAACACATAAAAAAGTACTCAACATCCCTCGACATTAGGGAAATACAAATCAAAACCATAATGAGACCAACTCACACAAGTCAGAATGGCTAAAATTAACAAGTCAGGAAATGACAGGTGTTGGCAAGGATAGGAAGAGAGTAGAACCCTTTTACACTGTTGGTGGGAATGCAAGCTGGTGAAACCACTGGAAAACAGTGTGGAGGTTTCTCAAGAAGTTGAAAATAGAGCTACCCTATAAATCCTGCAACTGTACTACTGGGTATTTACCCCAAAGATACACATGGAGTGATCTGAAGGGTCACCTGCACCCCAGCGTCTATAGCAGCCATGCCCACAAGAGCCAGAGTATGCAAAGAGCCCAGACATCCATCAACAGATGAGTAGATCTGTATGGATATATATGCCATTGAATATTATGCAACCCTCAAAAATGAAATCTTGCCATTTGCAATGACATGGGTGGAAGGAGAGGGTGTTATGCTAAGCGAAATAAGTCCATCAGAGAAGGACAATTATCATATGATCTCACTGATAAGTGGAATTTAAGAAACAAGACAGAGGATCATAGGGGAAGAGAGGAAAAAAGGAAGCAAGATGAAACTGGAGAGGGAGTCAAAGCAAAAGAGACACTTTATCTCAGGAAACAAACTGAGGGTTTCTGAAGGAGAGGAGGGTGGGGGAATGGGGTGGCTGGTGATGGGCATGGGGAGGGGATGTGCTGTGGTGAGCAGTGTGCCGTGTAAAATGTAAGGATCTCAAGCCGGTACCCTTGAAACAAATAACACATTATATGATCATTATAAAAAAGTGAAAGAAAAACATTTAGAATAAAATGTAAACTTAGTAA
The DNA here is from genome assembly GCA_004024625.1 of Mellivora capensis. Taxonomy (NCBI): domain Eukaryota; kingdom Metazoa; phylum Chordata; class Mammalia; order Carnivora; family Mustelidae; genus Mellivora; species Mellivora capensis. Next base: position 20,923 of record PISX010028233.1, read on the forward strand.
AAATAATCTCACCGATAGAAAGAAAACAAGCAAACAGGCAAGCAAGCAAACAAGCTACCAAGTGACCTGGAGTCACCACACTCCAATTTCAAGCCAGATTACAAAGCTGTTGTCATCAAAACAGTATGGGAGGGACGCCTGGGTGGCTCAGTTGGTTAAGCGGCTGCCTTTGGCTCAGGTCATGATCCCAGTGTCCTGGGATCGAGTCCCACATCGGGCTCCTTGCTCAGCAGGGAGCCTGCTTCTCCCTCTGCCTCTGCCTGCCACTCTGTCTGCCTGTGCTCGCTCTCTCTGTCTCTCCCTCTCTCTGACAAATAAATAAAATCTTAAAAACAAACAAACAAACAGTATGGGACTGGCATAAAAGCAGACTCACAGGTCAACCGAACACAACAGAAAGCTTGGAAACTGATAATCATAGTACTTTTGGCAAAGTTTATTCATTCGTATATTAAAGGTATATTTCAACTTAGCTCTGATAGAATTATTAACTCTGAATGGGAATTAATAATATTGATGTCCTGTTCCAATGTTTGCTTCCAATAGATGCATTTTTTAAACATGCTGTCTTACACCCAGCAGAAAATTAGCAGGAGATTTGAATAGAGACTCTACCAAGAAAGGTCAATGGATTGCAAGTAACTACATGTATACACCCATGTGTCAAAACTTAACAAATTGCAACCAGACAAGGATCCCATCAAAAAAGAGAATTACAGACCAATATCCTTAATGAACACAGACGCGAAAATTCTCGCCAAAATACTAGCCAATAGGATTCAACAGTACATTAAAAGGATTATCCACCACGACCAAGTGGGATTTATTCCAGGGCTGCAAGGTTGGTTCAACATCCGCAAATCAATCAATGTGATACAACACATTAATAAAAGAAAGAACAAGAACCACACGATACTCTCAATAGATGCTG
>PISX010028234.1:0-21843 GCA_004024625.1 Mellivora capensis
CATCTTGGTTCTTTCCACAGTTTGGCGACCATGGCCATTGCTGCTATAAACATTGGGGTTTTGATTTATATTTCCCTGATGCTGAGTGATGTTGAGCACTTTTTTTTAAGGCATCTGTCATTTAGATGTCTTCTTTGCAGAATTGTTTGGTTCATATATTCTGCCCATTTCTTTTTTTAAAAAAGATTTTTATTTATTTATTTGACAGAGAGAGATCACAAGTAGGCAGAGAGGCAGGCAGAGATAGAGGAAGGGAAGCAGGCTCCCTGCTGAGCAGAGAGCCCAATGCAGGGCTCGATCCCAGGACCCCAGGATCACAACCTGAGCCGAAGGCCAAGGCTTTAACCCACCGAACCACCCAGGTTCCCCCTTCTGCCCATTTCTTGCCTGGATTATTTGTTTTTTGGGTGTTGAGTTTGAGAAGTTCTTCATAGACCTTGGATACCAGCCCTTTATCTGTAATGTCATTTGAAAATATCTTCTCCCATTCCACAGGTTGCCTCTTAGTTTTGTTGACTGTTTCCTTTGCTGTGGCCCTCAACATTTCTGCTGAAAAATCAACTGATAGTCTTATGGGATTTCTCTTATATGTCACTATTTGTTTTTCTCTTGCTGCCTTCAACATTCTCTTTTTATCTTTAAAATTTGCCATTTTAATTATAATATATCTTGGTGTGAATCTTTTTGAGTTCATCTTGTTTTTGACTCTGCTTCCTGGATCTGGATGTTTGTTTTCTTCCCCAGATTAGGAGTTATTTCAGCCATTCTTTCTTCAAATAACGTTTCTGCTTCATTATCTCTTTCCCCTCCTTCTAGAACCCCTATAATGTGATTGTTAGTATGCTTGATGTTGTCCAAGAGATCCCTTAAACTATCCACATTTTTTTGAGTGGGAGAGGGGCAGAGCAAGAGGGAGAGAGAAAATTTTAAGCAGGCTTCATGCCCAGTATGGAGCCTGATGTGGTTTTAATCTCATGACCCTGAGCTCATGACCTGAGCCAAAATCAAGAGTTGGATGCTTAACTGACTGAGCAACTCAGGCATCCCATCCTCATTTTAAAAAAATTCTTTTTTTCTTGTTCTGATTGTGTGATTTTCACTATTATGTCTTACAGATCACTGATCTGTTCTTCTCTATCATCCTATGTACTGTTGATTCCTTATGGTTCATTTCAGTTATTGTATTCTTCAGCTCTGATAGGTTCATTATTATATTTTTAAAAACTCTTTATTGATATTCTTACTGTGTTCCTCTATCCTTCTTCTGAGTTCAGTGAGCGTCTTTATGACTTTACTTTGAACCCCTTGTCAAGACAATTACTTATCTCTCTTTCACTAGGGTTTTTTCCTAGGGTTTTATCTTATTCTTTCTTCTGAAACATATTCCTCTATCTCCTTAATTTGTTTTACTTTCTGTGTTTGTTTCTATGAATTAGGCAGAAAAGCTACCTTTCCTAGTCTTGAAGGAATTGTCTTGTGTAGGAATATCCACTGTGTAGATTGCATGTGCCTGGTGGTTTTGGTGGGACAGACGGAGCTGAAGCTGGAGTAGGAATAGGCTGAGGAGTCCTGGAGAATTACACACTGGGGCCACCTTAATGGGATGGCTGGAGCTACAGTAGGCATGAGTGGGGAGGGGGACAGTTCTGGGACATACCATTGTACCTTGATTGGGTGGACAGATCTGGTGCAGATCAGGTGGTCTTGACATGTATGGCATTACGGCTGGATATCCTCTGGCAGGATAGCTGGGGCTGGAGTGAGCATGGGCTTGGAGAGTCCCAGAGTATGCCATGCTGAGGTCACCTTGAAGGGATACCTGGAACTGAGATTGGGATGGGTGAGGGGTGTTCTGGGTTGTGCTGTGCTGGGGTCATGTTGCTGGGATGGCTGGATTGGGCATATGCTAAAGAGGGTTCCAGAATGTGTTGCACGAGGGGTCCCTTGGAAGGATGGCTAGAGCTGGGGGTGTTGTGTGTTGGATGCCCACGTTGTGTTGTGCTATGGCCACTTGGAGGGATGGCTGGAATTTGTGTGGTTCAGGGGCCCAGGGTGAGCTAAAGCATCCCTAGCAGGTAGGTTTAATAAGCCTGGACCCTGCTTCCATCCATACTATTAAGACGCAGGGGGAATATAAAAATGTCACTAACTAATGCCTCTGACACCAGAGAGTTCCAACAGTTCCTTGCCAGTTTGACAGATGTTCTAGATTTAGTAAATCGATTTTCTTCACTTACACTTTAGTTGATTTTTAAACTGCTTTTATGTGCACCTCGGGGTGTAAGAGTCTGTGCATAGGCCCTTCAGTGATATCTCTCCATACTGCAAGTTGCTGCAATGAGGATGAGGCTCCCCTTGTTGCTATGTTTCCTACCCTTCTCTACATGGCCCCTGTATTTTTTTAATTAACATATAATGTATTATTTGTTTCAGGGGTACAGATCTGTGATTCATCAGTCTTACACAATTCACAGCACTCACCATAGCACATACCCTCCCCAATGTCCAATACATTCACCCTCACTTTCCCACCTCCCTCCCCTCCAGCAACCCTGTTTATTTCATGATACGAAGAGTCTCTTCTGGTTTGTTTCCCTCCCCGGGTCGCATCTTGTTTCATTTTCCCCTCTCTTCCCCCAATGACCCCTGCCATGCCTCTTAAATTCCTCATACCAAAGAGATCGTATGATAGTTCTCTTTCTCTGATTGACTTATTTTGTTTACCATAATACCCTCTAGTTCTATCCACATTGTTGCAAATGGGAAGAGTTCATTTTTGAAGGCTGCATAGTATTCCAATATGTATCTATCTATATATATATAGACATATATAGATGTATATATCTATATCTATCTATCTATCTATCTATCTATATCTATATCTATATATATATATATACACCACTTCTTCTTTATCATATCTTCTGTGGATGGACATCGAGGCTCTTTTCATAGTTTGGCTATTGTGGACATTGCAGCTATAAACATTTGGGTCCATGTGCCCCTTTGGATCAATACATTTGTATCTTCAGGGTAGATACCCAGTAGTGCGATTGCTGGGTCATAGGGTAGCTCTATTTTTTAATTTTTGAGGAACCTCCATACTGTTTTCCAGAGTGGCTGCAGCAGCTTGCATTTCCACCAACTGTGTAGGAGGGTTCCCCTTCCTTGATAACCTTGCCAACATCTGTTGTTTCCTGACTGGTTAATTTTAGCCATGCTGACTGGTGTGAGGTAGTATCTCACTGTGGTTTTGATTTGTATTTCCCTGATGCCAAGTGATGTTCAGCACCTTTTCGTGTGCCTGCTGGCCATGTGGATGTCTTCTTTGCAGAAATGTCTGTTCATTTCTTCTTCCCATTTCTTGACTGGATTATTTGTTCTTTGGGTGTTGAGTTTGATAAGTTCATTATAGATTTTGGATACTAGCCCTTGATCTGATATGTCATTTGTGAATATCTTTTCCTATTCTGTTGGTTGTCTATTGGTTTTCTTGACTGTTTCCTTTGTTGTGCAAAAGTCTTTCATTTTTTAAAAAGGTTTTATTTATTTGACACAGAGATAGAGAGTACATGTAGGCAGAGCAACAGGCAGAGAGGGAGAGGGAGAAGCAGGCTCTCCACTGAGCAGGGAACCCAATGTGGGGCTGGATCCCGAGACCCTGGAATCATGACCTGAGCCGAAGGCAGCTGCTTAACCGACTGAGCCACCCAGGCCCCCCCACAAAAGCCTTTTATCTTGATGAGGTCCCAAAAGTTCATTTTTCCCTTGCTCTCCTTGCCTTTGGCAATGTTCCTAAGAAGAAGTTGCTGTGGCTGAGGTCGAAGAGGTTGCTGCCTGTGTTCTCCTCTAGGGTTTTGATGGATTCCTGTCTCATGTCCACTTTCATTACTCTGCATGTGGCTGTCCAATTTTCCCAACACCATTTGCTGAAGAGGCTGTCTTTTTTTCCATTGGACATTCTTTCCTGATTTGTCGAAGATCAGTTGACCATAGAGTTGAGGGTTCATTTCTGGGCCCTTTACTCTGTTCCATTGATCTATGTGTCTGTTTTTGTGCCAGTACCATACTGTTTTGATGATTACAGCTTTGTAAGAGAGCTTGAAGTCTGGAATTGTGATGCTTTCAGTGAAGGTCTTCTTTTTTAAGATTCTTCTGGCTATTCAGGGTCTTTTCTGATTCCACATAAATTTTAGGATTATGGGTTCTATTTCCTTGAAAACAATTGATGGTATTTTGATAGGGATTGCATTAAATGTGCAGATTGCTGAGTGAAATAAGTCAAGCATAGAGAGTCAGTTATCATATGGTTTCACTTGCTTGTGGAGCATAAGGAATAGCACGGAGGACATTGGGAGAAGGAGAGGAGAAATGAGTTGGCAGAAATTGGAGGGGGAGATGAACCATGAGAGACTGTGGACTCTGAGAAACAAACTGAAGGCTTTGGAGAGGAGGGGGGTGGGGGGTTGGGTGAGCCTAATAGTGGGTATTAAGGAGGGCACCTATTGCAGGGAGCACTGGCTATGGTGCATAAACAATGAATCTTGGAACACTAAAAAAAATAAAATAAAATTTAAAAATGTATAGATTGCTCTAGGTAGCATAGACATTTTCAAAATATTTGTTCTTCCAATCCATGAGCATGGAACATTTTTCCATTTCTTTGTGTCTTCTTCAATTTCTTTCATGAGTATGTTATAGTTTTCTGAGTACAGATTCTTCGCCTCTTTGGTTAGGTTTATTCCTAGGTATCTTATGATTTTGGGTGCAATTGTAAATGGGATCAACTCCTTAATTTCTCTTTCTTCTGTCTTGCTGTTGGTGTATAGAAATGCAACAGATTTCTGTGCATTGATTTTATATCCTGACAGTTTACTGAATTCCTGTGTGAGTTCTAGCAGTTTTGGAGTGGAGTCTTTGGGATTTTCCACGTAAAGTATCATATCATCTGCAAAGAGTGAGAGTTTGACTTCTTCTTTGCCAATGCAGATGCCTTTTATTTCTTTTTGTTGTCTGATTGTTGAGGCTAGGACTTCAAGTGGTATGTTGAATAGCCATGGTGATAATGGACAGCCCTGCTGCGTTCCTGACCTTAGGGGAAAGCTCTCAGTTTTTCCCCATTGAGAATGATATTCACTGTTAGTATTTCATAGATGCCTTTGATGATATTGAGGTATGTACCCTCTATCCCTACACTGTGAAGAGTTTTGATCAAGAAAGGATGCTGTGCTTTGTCAAAAGCCTTTTCAGCGTCTATTCAGAGTATCATATGGTTCTTGTTCTTTTGTTAATGTATTGTATCACATTGATTGATCTGCAGATGTTGAGCCAAACTTGCAGCTCCAGAACAAATCCCACTTTGTCATGCTGAATAATCCTTTTAATGTATTGTCGGATCCTATTGGCTAGTATTTTGGTGAGGATATTTGCATCCATGTTCATCGGGGATATTGGTCTGTAATTCTCCTTTTTGATGGGGTCTTTGTCTGGTTTTGGGATCAAGGTGATGCTGGCCTCATAAAATGAGTTTGGAAGTTTTCCTCCCATTTCTATTTTTTGGAACAGTTTCAGGAGAATAGGAATTCATTCTTCCTTAAAAGTTTGGTAGAATTCCCCTGGGAAGCTGTCTGGCCCTGGGCTCTTGTTTGTTGGGAGATTTTTGATGACTACTTCAATCTCCTTACTGGTTGTGGGTCTGTTCGGGTTTTCTATTTCTTCCTGGTTCAGTTTTGGTAGTTTATACGTCTCTAGGAATGCATCCATTTCTTCCAGATTGTCACATTTGCTGGTGTATAGTTGCTTATAATATGTGCTTTACTTGTTTGTGTTTCTTTGGTGTTGGTTGTGATCTCTTCTCTTTCACTCATGATTTTATTAATTTGGGTCCTTTCTCCTTTCCTTTTGAGAAGTCTGGCAAGGGGCTTATCCATCTTATTAATTCTTTCAAAGAACCAGCTCCTAGTTTCGTTGATCTGTTCTACTGTTGTTGTTGGTTTTTTTGTATGTTTGTTTCTATTTCATTGATTTCTACTCTGATCTTCATTCTTTCTCTTCTGCTGGGTTTAGATTTTCTTTGCTATTCTTTCTCCAGGTCCTTTAGGTGTAGGGTTAGGTTGTGTGCTTGAAATCTTTCTTGTTTCTTGAGGAAGGCTTGCATTTCTTTGTACTTTCCTCACAGGACCACCTTTGTTGTGTCCCAAAGGTGTTGAACAGTTGTGTTTTCATATTCATTTGTTTCCATGAATTTTTTTTAAAATTCTTCTTTAATTTCCCGATGGACCCATTCATTCTTTAGTAGGATGCTCTTTAGTCTCCATGTGTTTGAGTTCTTTCCAACTTTCCTCTTGTGGCTGAGTTCTAGTTTCAAAGCATTGTGGTCTGAAAATATGCAGGGAATGATCCCAATCTTTTGGTACCAGTTGAGACCTGATTTGTGACCCAGGATGTGATCTATTCTGGAGAATGTTCCATGTGCACTAGAGAAGAACGTGTATTCTGTTGCTTTTGGATGGAATGTTCTGAATATATATGTGAAGTCCATCTGGCCCAGTGTGTCATTTAAAGCCTTTATTTTCTTGTTGATCTTTTGCTTGGATGATCTGTCCATTTCAGTGAGGGAAGTGTTAAAGTCACCTACTACTATTGTATTATTGTCAATGTGTTTCTTTGATTTTGTTATTAATTGGCTTATATAATTGTCTGCTCCCTTGTTAGGGACATAGATATTCAAAATTATTAGATCTTCTTGTTGGACAGACCCTTTAAGTGTGAAATAGTTTCCTTCTTCAACTGCTATTATAGTCTTTTGCTTAAAATCTAATTTATCTGATATAGGGATTGCCACCCCACCTTGCTTTTGATGTTCATTAGCATGGTAAATTGTTTTCCACCCCCTCACTTTAAATCTGGAGGTGTATTTGGATCTAAAATGAGTTTCTTGCAGGCAGCATATGGATGGGTTTTGGTTTTTCATCCATTCTGATACCCTACATCTTTTGATAGGGACATTTAGCCCATTTACATTCAGGGTAACTATTTAAAGATATGAATTTTGTGCCATTATATTGCCTCTAAGGTGACTGTTACTGTATATTGTGTCTGTTCCTTTCTGGTTTGTTACTTTTAGGCTCTCTCTTTGCTTAGAGGACCCCTTTCTATATTTCCTGTAGAGATGGTTTGGTGTTTGCTAATTCTTTGAGTTTTTGTTTGTCCTGGAAGATTTTTATCTTTCCTTCTATTTTCAATGACAGCCTCAGTGGATATAGTATTCTTGTCTGCATATTTTTCTCATTTAGTTCTCTGAATATATCATGCCAGTCCTTTCTGGCCTGTCAGGTCTCTGTGGATAGGTCTGCTCCCAGTCTAATATTTCTACCATTGTAGGTTACAGACGTCTTGTCCTGAGCTGCTGTCAGGATTTTCTTTTTGTCTCTGAGATTTGTACATTTCACTATTAGATGATGGGGTGTTGACCTATTTTTATTGACTTTGAGGGGGATTCTCTGAGCCTCCTGGATTTTGGTGTTTGTTTCCTTCCCCAAATTATGGAAGTTCTCTGCTATAATTTGCTCCAATATAACTTCTGCCACCCTCTCTCTTTCTTCTTATTCTGGGATCAGTTATTCTAATATTGTTTCATCTTATGGTATCACTCACTTATCTCTCCAATTCTCCCCTTGTGAGCCAGTAGTTGTTTATCTCTCTTTTTCTCAGCTTCTTTATTCTTCATCATTTGGTCTTCTTCTTTAAAAAAAAAAAAAAAGATTTTATTTATTTACTTGACAGAGAGAGAGAGAGATCACAAGTAGGCTGAGAGGCAGGCAGAGAGAGGGAGGGAAGCAGGATCCCCGCTGAGCAGAGAGCCCAATGCAGGGCTCAATCCCAGGACCCTGAAATCATGACCTGAGCTGAAGGCAGAGGCTTAACCTACTGAGCCACCCAGGTGCCCCCATCATTTGGTCTTCTATAACACTAATTGTCTCTTCTGCCTCATCTATCCTAGTAGTAAGAGCCTCCACTTTTTATTGCACCTCACTAACAGCTTTTTGATTTTGACTTGTTTAGATTTTAGTTCCTTCATTTCTCCTGAAAGGGATTCTCTGGTATCTTCCATGGTTTCTTCAAGCTCAGGTAGCATCTTGATAATCGTCATTCTGAACTCTGGTTCTGACATCTTACTATTATCCATATTGATTAGGTCCCTAGTCATTGGTACTGTGTCTTGTTCTGTTTGTTTGAGGTGAGTTTTTCTGCCTTGTCATTTTATCCAGATAAGAATAGATGAATGAGAGAATGAAATATTAAAATGGTAGCAACTACCCAAGAAAAATATACACTAATCAAATCAGAAGACACCCAAAACCAGGAGAAGAAAGGAGAGAAAAAAAAAAAAAATATATATATATATATATACACAAAAATAAGGACAAACACAATGGAGAGATGGAATATGAGTGTAAAGATGAAAATTTAAAAAGATTTTAAAAACGAAAGTGATAAGAAGTTGTTTGAAAAACGAGGGGGGGAAAGGAGAGAGTTTGATCAGGCTGGAGACTAGAACAAAGCCATATGCTAGATTTAGGGTATATTTTTACCTGTTAGAAGAAACTGTACCCCAAAATTTTAAAGAAAGAAAAATATTTGTATACAAAAAGTAAGATTAAATACAATGAAGGGATAGGATATGGCTATAACAATGAAAATTTTAAAAGATTTTTAAAAAGGTATTGATAAGATAAAATAATTAAACAAGGTTAAAATGGGAAAGAGGAAAAATTAAAAAATAGAATAAGAAAAAAAAATTGAAAAAACTTTGTTTCAAAGACTGAAGAATCATGGGAAAAAAGCCACGAATTCTATGGGCTGTATTCCTGTAGCTCTTTACTTTTGCATTCTCATTGATTGGTGAACTTGAACTTTGCTGGATGTTCTTGCTGATCTTCTGAGGCAGGGCCTGATGCAGTGACTCTCAAATGTCTTTGCCCGAGGTGGAATTGCACTGCCCTTGCCAGGGGGCAGGCTAAGTAATCTGCTTGGTTTTGCTCTTGTAGCTTTTGTTCCCTGAATGCTTTCCATACAGCTTTGGAGGAGGAGAATGAAGTTGGTGGCCTCCTAATCTCCAGCCCCAGAGGAGCCGAGAGCTCAGGGTCCCTCTCCTCAATGTACCCTCGGAGAAAAGCAGTCAATCACTCCCATTTCCCTGGTCCCTGGCCACACCCCGTGCTCACCTGGCCTGTGACCGAGTGTTTCTATCTCTGGCGCATGACCCCATTTGGAGTCTCCAAACCCAGCAGATTCCTGTAGCATGCTACCCTGCCACTCCTGCTGGAGGAGGAAGGTGAGTATCCCTGGACCTGCCACTTGTGGGGGTCCCTCCTGGAAGAAGAGGGGCCCAACTGTGCCACAGATCATGGTTTAAGGTAACTGCAAACTGAGAGCACACTCGTCAGCTCCCTCTGTGCAGCTGGCCTTCTCACTCTGATACCTGAGAGCTCTGCCACACTCAGACACTCCTGGTCTTTTTGTGACACCAGGGGACCTGAGACGACACTGCCCCTGTGAGGGCTCCAACACCAGCTTAGCCTCTGAAGCGACGTTTCTCAGTGGAGCAGACTTCTAAAAGTTCTGATTTTGTGCTCTGCTGTTCTACTGCTTGCCGGGAACCGGCCCCTCCCCTCACAGTTTATCTTCCCATTTATTGCCTCGGATTCACTTCTCCACACATCTTATCTTCCAGAAAATGGTTGCTTTTCTTTTGACAGAATTGTTGCTATTCTTCTCTTCAATCTCCTGTTGATTTTGTAGGTGTTCAGAATGGTTTGATAACTATCTAGCTGAATTCCTGGGACCCAATGATATTTAGGTGTCCTACTCCTCTGTAATCTTGCTCCTCCCCCTGTATCTTTTTCTTTTGTTTTTTTTTGTTTTGTTTTGTTTTGTTTTTTTACTGTGTGCAGAAGCTATTCAATCAGCCCTCAATTCTTCAGGAGGAATTGCTCTGTATGTATGTATAGCTTCAAATTGTCTGTGGAAGCCGTTGAGTTCAGAGCCTTCCTATGTCACCTTCTTAGACCACTGTATTTTCACTTTCTTGATAATGTTCTTTGATGCACAAAGTTTTTAGCTTTTAATGAAGTCCAGTTATTTTTTTCTCTTGTTGATTGCACTTTTGGTGTCATGTGTAAGAATAGATTGCTAAATTTAAAGTCACAATAGTTGAGTTTTGCTAACACTGTTTCTTCCCCCATTGAAGGGACTAGGCATCCACACTGATAATCAATTAGCCATATATTTATGGATTTATTGCTGGACTCTCATTTTTCCCCATTTGTTTATATATCTATTTCTATGCATTACTGCACTATTTCGATTGCTGTAGTTTTGTAAGTTTTGAAATCAGGAAGTATGAGTCCTCCAACTTCGTTCTTTTTCAAGATTATTTTGGGTATTTGGGCCTATTGTATTTCCATGTGAATTTCAGGAGCAGCTTTCCATTTCTTCAAAAAAGCCTATTGGAATGTTGATAGTGATTGCATTGAATCTGTAGATGGCTTTGGGTAGTTCTGACATCTTTTTACCAATACTGAGTCTCATAACCCATGATCATGGGATGCATTTTCATTTATTTATTACTCTCAGCAATGTTTGGTAGTTTTCAGTGTACAAATCTTTCACCTCTTTCCTTAAATTTATTCCTGGGTGTTTTCTTCATTTTGATGTTGTTATAAATGGAATTGCTTTCTTAATTTCCTTTTATTTTATTTTTTAAATTATTTTTTATTATGTTATGTTAGTCACCATACGGTATGTCATTAGTTTTTGATGTAGTGTTCCAAGATTCATTGTTTATGTACAACACCCAGTGCTCCATGCAATACATGCCCTACTTAAAACCCATCACTGGACCAACCCATCTCCCTACACCCCTCTCCTCTAAAATCCTCAGTTTGTTTCTCGGAGTCCACAGTCTCTCATGGTTTTTCTCCCCCCTTCATTTTTCCCTTCTCCGATTCCCCCCCCCTTCATTTTTCCCTTCCTTCTCCTAATGTCCTCCATATTCCACAAGTAAATGAAACCATATGATGATTGACTTTCTCTGTTTGACTTATTTCACTCAGCATAATCTCCTCTAGTTCCATCCATATTACTCACCCATCAGAAATGATCCTAACTTTTGCATCAACATGGATGGGACTGGAGGAGATTAATGTCCTTTTAGGTTGTTCATTACAAGTGTACAATGGTACAACTGATACTTGTGTCCTGATTTTGTATTCTGCAACTTTGCTGAATTCACTTATTGACTGTAGTAGACTTCTCATGGACTTTATGGGATTTTCTCTATATAGGAGCATGTCATCTGAAAATAGAGATAATTTTATTTCTTCTTTTTAATTTGGATGTTCTTTATCTCTTTTTCTTGTCTATTTAAACTGGCTAGACTTTCCAGTCAATGTTGAATAGTAGTAATGAAAGCAGGCATTCTTGTGTTTTTCTTGTTCGTAAGGGAAAGAGTTCAGTGTTTTACCATTGAGTATAATGTTAGCTGTACATTTCTCATAAATGCCCCTTATCATGTTGAAGAAGTTCCATTCTATTCCTAGGTTGTTGAATGTTTTTATCAGACCATCTAGTGAGATGGCCATGCATTTTTTTTTCCTTCAGTCTACTAATGTGATGAATTACACTGATTTTTATATATTGAACCACACTTGCATTCCTGAGATAAATCTCAGTTGGTCACGGTCTATATTCCTTTTGATGTTGTTTTATTTGGTTACTACTACTTGTTATTGATGATTTTTTGCATTCTCTTCTCATAAGGAATATTGATCTATAGATTTCTTGTGGTGTCTTTTAAAATTTTTTTAAATTAAATTTAAAATTTTAATTCCAATGTAGTTAACACCCAGAGTTACATTAATTTCAGGTATACAATATAGTGATTCAACAATTCTATACATTACTCAGTGTTAATCATGATAAGTGTACACTTTAATCTCCATCACCTATTTAACCCATCCCTCCACCCACCTCCTGTCTGATAACCAGCAGTTTCTTCTCTATAGTTAAGAGTCTGTTTCTTGGATTGTCTCTCTCACTTTTTCCCCTTTGCTCATTTGTTTTGTTTCTTAAATTCCACTTAAGGGTGAAAACATATGTTCTCTGTCCTTCTCTGACTGATGTATTTCACTTAGTATCATACTCTATAGCTCCATCTATGCTGTTGCAAATGGCAAAATTCCTTTCATTTTTATGGCTGAGTAATCCATTAAATAGATACACCACATCTTCTTTATCCATTCATGGATACTTGGACTGTTTCCATAATTTGGCTACTGTTGATAATGATAAGCATCCGGGTGCATGTTTCCTTTCCAATTAGTATTATTGTATCCTTTGTGTAAATACCTAGCACTGCAATTCCTGGATCATAAGCTTAGGTCTACTTTTAACTTTTGGAGGAACCTCTATACTACTTTCCACAGTAGATGCACCAGTTTGCATTCCCACCAACAGTGCAAGAGGGTTCCTCTTTCTCCACATCCTTGCCAACACCTGTCATTTTCTGTGTTGTTAACTTTAACCATCCCGACAGGTGTGAGGTGATATCCCATTGTAGTTTTGACTTGTATTTCCCTGATGAGCAGTGATGTAGAACATCTTTTCATGTGTCTATTGGCCATCTGTATGTATGTCTATCCATATTTTCTGCCCATTTTCCAAGTGGATTATTCGTGTTTTGGGTGCTGAATTTTTTAAAATTTAAATTCGATTAGCCAGCATATTGTACATCATTAGTTTCTGATGTAGAGTTCGGTAATTCATCAGTTGTGTATAACAACCATTCCTCTTCACATCACGTGCCCTCCTTAATGCCCACCATCCAACTGAGTTTTAAAAGTTCAGTGTCCACAATTGCCAAACTGTGGAAAGAGCCAAGATGCCCTTCAACAGACAAATGGATAAAGAAGATGTGGTCTATATATACAATGGAATATTACTCAGCCATCAGAAAGGGTGAATACCCAACTTTTGTATCAGCACGGATGGGACTGGAGGAGATTATGCTGAGTGAAATAAATCAAACAGAGAAAGTCAATTATCATATGGTTTCACTTACTTGTGGAACATAAGGAATAACCTGGAGGACATTAGGAGAAGGAAAGGAAAAGTGAATTGGGGAAAATCAGAGGAGGATATGAACCATGAGAGACTGTGGACTTTGAGAAACAAACTGAGGGTTTTAGAGGGTATTAAGTAGGACACATATTGCATGGAGCACTGGGTGTGGTACATAAACAATGAATCTTGGAACACTGAAAAAATAAAATAAAAAATAAAAAAATTAAAGTTATGTATTTTGGATACTCTTTATAAGATATGTCATTTGCAAATATCTTTTCCCATTCCAAAGGTTGCCTTTTAGTTTTCTTGATTGTTTCCTTCACTGTGTAGAAGCTTTTATTTTGATGTAGTACCAATAGTTTATTTTTGCTTTTGTTTCCCTTGCCTCAGGAGACCCATCTAATAGGACGTTAGCTGCTATGGCCAATGTCAGAGAGGTTACTGCCTGTGTTCTCCTCCAGGACTTTGATGGATTCCTGTCTCACATTTAGGTCTTCAACCATTTTGAGTTTATTTTTGTATGGTAAGAAAATGGTCCAGTTTCATTTTTCTGCATGTGGCTGTACAATTTTCCCAACATCATTTGTTGAGGAGACTGTCTTTTTTCCATTGGATATTCTTTCCTGCTTTGTGGAAGATTAGTTGACCATATAGTTGTGGTCCATTTCTGGGTTTTCTGTTCTGTTCCATTGATCTATGTGTCTGTTTTTGTGCCAGTACCATACTGTCTTGATGACTACAGCTTTGCCAAATAGCTTGAGATTCAGAATTGTGATGCTTCTACCCTTGTTTTTCATTTTCAAGGTTGCTTTGGCTAATTGGGGTCTTTTGTGGTTCCACGCAAATTTCAAAATCGTGTTCTAGCTCTGTGAAAAATGACGTTGATATATGGATAGACATTGCATTAAATGTGTAGATTGTTTTGGGTAGTGTAGACATTTTAACAGTGTTTGTTTCTCCAACCCATGAGCATTTCCATTTCTTTGTGTCATGAGCATTTCCATTTCTTTGTGTCATCTTCAATTTCTTTCATAAGTGCTCTATAGTTTTCAGGGTATAGATCTTTTACCTCTTTTTTTGTTAGGTTTATTCCTAGGTAACTTTTGGTTTGGGGGTGTAATTGTAACTGGGACCGATTCCTTGATTTCTTTTTCTGCTGCTTCATTATTGGTGTATAGAAATGCAACAGATTTCTGTACCTTGATTTTCTATCAAGCAACTCAGTACATTGATTTTATATCAGCAACTTTTCTGAAATCATGCATTAGTTCTAGCAGATTTTGGTGGAGTCTGTCTGGTTTTCTTTACAGAGTATCATGTTGTCTGCAAACAGTGAAAGTTTGACTTCTCCTCTGCTGATTTGGATCCCTTTTATTTCTTTTAGTTGTTTGATTGCTGAGGCTAAGACTTTCAGTACTATGTTAAATAGTAATGATGAGAATGGACACCGCTGGCTTGTTCCTGACCATAGGGGAAAGGCTCTCAGTATTTCCTCATTGAGGTTACTATTATTTGTGGGTCTTTTGTACATAGCCTTTGTGATGTTGAGGAATGTTCCATCTATCCCTACTTTCTTGAGGGTTCTTATCAAGCATAAATGTTGTATTTTGTCATATGCTGTTTCTGCATCTATTAAGGGGATCATATGGTATTATCCTTTCTTTTATTAATGTGGTATATCATTTTGATTGATTTGTGAATATGGAACCACCCTTGCAGCACAGGAATAAAATTCACTTGATTGTGGGGTCATTGGAATAATTCTTGTAATGTACTATTGGATCTGATTTGCTAGCATCTTGTTGAGAATTTTGCATCCATGTTCACTGGGGATACTAGCCTGTAGTTCTCTTTTTTAGTGGGGTCTTTGGTTGTGGAATTAAGGTACTGCTGACCTTATAGAAGGAGCTTAGATGTTTTCCTTCCATTTCTGTTTTTTGAAACAATTTAGGAAGAATAAGCATTAACTCTTCTTTAAATGTTTGATAGAATTCCCCTGAGAAATCATCTGGCCCTGGACTTTTGTTTGTGGGGAGATTTTTGATTATGGGTTCAATTTATTTGCTGGCTATGGGGCTGTTAAAATTTTCTGTTATTTTCCGTTTCAGCTTTGGTAGTCTGTATGTTTTTAGGAATTCTTCCATTTCTTCCAGATTGCCCAGTTTGTTGTCATAAATTTTTTCATAATATTCTCTTACAATTGTTTATATTTCTGTGATGTTGGCTGTGATTTCTTCTTTCTCATTTGTGATTTCATTTATTAGGGTCCTTTGTCTTTTCTTTTTTTTTTTATTACGTTATATTAGTCACCATACAGTACATTACATTATTTTTGATGTAGTGTTGTATGATTCATTGTTTGCATATAACACCCAGTGCTCCACGCCATACGTGCCTTCCTTAAAACCCATCAATACTATGGACCTGGAGTCCATAATCTCTCATGGTTCATCTTCACCTCTGATTCCCATCCCCCTTCATTTTTCCCTTCCTTCTCCTATGCTATACCATGCTACACCTTACGTTCCACAAATAAGTGAAACCATATGATAATTGACTTTCTCTGCTTGACTTATTTCACTTAGCATGATCTCCTCCAGTCCCATCCATGTTGACGCAGAAGTTGGGTGTTCGTCCTTTCTGATGACTAATAAATATTTCATTGTATATATAGACCACATCTTCTTTATCTATTCATCTGCTGAAAGGTATCTCAGCTCTTTCCACAGTTTGGCCATTGTGGACATTGCTGCTATGAACATTGGGGTGCATATGGCCCTTCTTTCCACTACATCTGTATCTCTGGGGTAAATTCCTGGTAGTGCAATTGCTGGGTCTTAGGTTAGCTCTATTTTAAAAATTTTTTTGAGGAACATCCACACCGTTTTCCAAAGTGGCTGTACCAACTTGGATTCCCACCAACAGTATAAGAGGCTTCCCTTTTCTCCACATACTCTCCAACATTTGTTGTTTCTTGCCTTGGTAATTTTTGCCATTCTAACTGGTGTGAGGTGGTGTCTCAATGTGGTTTTGATTTGAATTTCGCTGATGGCTAATCACAATGAACATTTTTAAATGTGTCTGTTAGCCATTTGTATGTCATCTTTGGAGAAGTATCTGTTCATGTCTTCTGAGCATTTGTTGACTTGATTATTTGTTTTTTGGGGTATTGAGTTTGAGAAGTTCTTTATAGCTCTTGGATATCAGCCCTTTGTCTGTAATGTCATTTGTGAATATCTTCTCCCATTCCGTGGGTTGCCTCTTTGTTTTGTTGACTGTTTCCTTTGCTCTGCAGAAGCTTTCATCTTGATAAAGTTGCAAACGTTCATTCTCGTTTTTGTTTCCTTTGCCTTTGGAGACGTGTCTCTTCTTTTTAATAAGGCCGGCTATGGGCTTACCAGTTTCATTAATTCTTTCAAAGAAACAGCTTTTGGTTTTATTGATCTGTTCTGCTGAATTTTCTTTCTATATCATTTATTTCTACTCTAATGTTTATTATTTCCCTTCTTTTGCAGGCTTTAGGCTTCATTTGTTGTTCTTTTTTATTTAGCTCCTTTAGGTGTAAGGTTAGGTTATGTATTTGAGAATTCTCTTGCTTCTTTTGATAGGACTGTATTGCTATTTACTTCCCTCTTATGACCGTTTTTGCTGCATCCCAAGTGTTTTGCACTGTTGTGTTTTCATTTCATTTGTTTAAATGTATTTTTAAAAATTTCTTCTTTAATTTTCTGGTTGACCTATTCATTGCTTAGTAGGATGTTCTTAAACATCCATGTATTTGTGGCCTTTTCAGATTTTGTCTTGTGGTTGACTTCATGTTTCATAGTGTTGTGGTCAGAAAATTGCATGGTGTGACCTCAGTCTTTTTGTACTTTGAGAACTGATTTGAAATTGGTATCTGATCTAACCTGGAGAATGTCCCATGTGCATTCAAGAGGAATGTGTGTTCTGCCGCGTTAGGTTGAAATCTTCTGAATATATCTGTTAAGTTCATTTGGTCCCGTGTTTCATTCAAAGTCATAGTTTCCTTGTTGATTTTCTGTTTAGATGATCCATTGCTGTAAGGGGGGTGTTAGCAGCCCCTACTATTATTGTACTACAATCAACGAATTTCTTTATGTTTGTTATTAGTTGTTTTATATATTTTTGTGCTCCCATCTTAGGGGCATAAATATTTATAATTGTTAGATCTTCTTGTTGAATAGACCCCTTTCTTATGACGTGGTGCTCTTCTTCATTTCTTGTAGTCTTTGGTTTAAATCTCGTTTGTCCGATATAAGTATGGCTACTCTGGCTTTCTTTTGATGTCCATTAGCTTGATGGTTCTTCATCCCCTCACTTTCAATATGCAGATGTCTATGGCTCTAAAATGAGTCTCATGTAGGCAGCATTTAGATAAGTTGTGTTTTTTAATCCATCCTGACACCCTATGTCTTTTTTTTTTTTAATTTTTAAAAAAAATTTATTTGTCAGAGAGAGAGGGAGAGAAAGCAAGCACCGGCAGACAGAGGCAGAGGGAGAAGCAGGCTCCCCGCTGAGCAAGGAGCGGGATGTGGGACTCGATCCCAGGATGCTGGGATCATGACCTGAGCCGAAGGCAGCCGCTTAACCAACTGAGCCACCCAGGCGTCCCACCCTATGTCTTTTGATTGGAGCATTTAGTCCATTTACATTCAGAGTGATCATTGATAGATAGTAATTTAGTGCCATTTTTTTACTTGTTTTGTCATTGTTTCCTGAGATCTTCTCTGTTCCTTTCCAGTCTTTGTTGCTTTTGGTCTTTCTTTCCCATTCAAGGAGCCCCTTTTAATATTTCTTGCAAGGCTGGTTTTGTGGTCAGGAACTCCTTTATTTTTTTGTTTCTCTGGGAAACTCTGTATCTCTCCTTCTGCTCTTAATGTTAGCCTTGATGGATAGAGTATTTGGTTGCATACATTCTTGCCTGTTTTGTCGAAGATTAGTTGACCATAGAGTTGAGGGTCCATTTCTGGGATCTCTATTCTGTTCCATGGATCTGTCTGTCTGTTTTTGTGCCAGTACCATACTGTCTTGATGATGACAGCTTTGTAATAGAGCTTGAAGTCTGGAATTGTGAACATTGCAGCCAACATTGGTTTTCTTTTTCAACATACCTCTGGCTATTTGGGGTCTTTTCTGGTTCCATATAAATTTTAGGATTATTTGTTCCATTACTTTGAAAAAAAAATTGATGGTATTTTGATAGGGATTGCATTAAATGTGTAGATTGCTCTAGGCAGCATAGACATTTTCACAATATTTGTTCTTCCAATCCAGGAGCATGGAATATTTTCCCATTTCTTTGTGTCTTCCTCAATTTCTTTCATGAGTACTTTATAGTTTTCCGAGTACAGATTCTTTGCCTCTTTGGTTAGGTTTATTCCTAGGTATCTTATGGTTTTGGGTGCAATTGTAAATGGGATTGACTCCTTAATTTCTCTTTCTTCTGTCTTGCTGTTCGTGTATAGAAATGCAACAGACTTCTGTGCATTGATTTGATATCCTGACACTTCACTGAATTCCTGTGTGAGTTCTAGCAGTTTTGGAGTGGAGTCTTTTGGATTTTCCACGTAAAGTATCATATCACCTGCAAAGAGTGAGAGTTTGACTTCTTCTTTGCCAATTTGGATGCCTTTTATTTCTTTTTGTTGTCCGATTGCTGAGGCTAAGACTTCTAGTACTATGTTGAATAACAGTGGTGAGAGTGGACATCCCTGTTGTGTTCCTGACTTTAGGGGAAAAGCTCTCAGTTTTTCCCCATTGGGAATGATATTCGCTGTTAGTATTTCATAGATGCCTTTGATGATATTGAGGTATGTACCCTCTATCCCTACACTGTGAAGAGTTTTGATCAAGAAAGGATGCTGTACTTTGTCAAATGCTTTCTCAGCATCTATTGAGAGTATTATATGGTTCTTGTTCTTTTAGTAATGTATCACATTGATTGATCTGCAGATGTTGAACCAACCTTGCAGCCCCAGAATAAATCCCACTTGGTCGTGGTGAATAATCCTCTGTTCCATTCTGGTCTGTTACTTTTAGGCTCTCTCTCTGCTTAGAGAACCCCTTTCAATATTTCCTGTAGGGCTGGTTTGGTGTTTGCAAATTCTTTTAATTTTTACTTGTCCTGGAAGCTTTTATGTCTCCTTCTATTTTCAATGCCAACCTAGTTGGATATAGTATTATTGTCTGCATATTTTCCTCATTTAGTTCTCTGAATATATCATGCCAGTTCTTTCTGGCCTGCCGGGTCTCTGTGGATCAGTCTGCCATTGTATATTATGGACTTCTTGTCCTGGGCTGCTTTCTGGATTTTCTTTGTCACTAAGACTTGTAAGTTTTACTATTAGATGACAGGGTGTGGACCTATTTTTATTGACTTTGGGATGGCTTCTCTGTGTCGTCTGGATTTTGATGCTTGTTCCCTTTGTCATATTAGGGAAATTCTCTACTATAATTTGTTCCAATATACTTTCTGCCCCCCTCTCCCTTTCTTCTTCTTCTGGAATCCCAATTTTTCTAATATTGTTTCATCTTATGGTATCACTTTTCTCTCAAATTCTCCCCTTGTTGTCCCATAGTTGTTTGTCTCTCTAGTGCTCAGCTTCTTTACTCTCCATCATTTGGTCTTCTATATCACAAATTCTCTCTTCTGCCTCATTTATCCCAGCAGTAAGAGCCTCCATTTTTTATTGCACCTCATTAATACCTTTTTTTTTTTAATTTCAACTGGGTTAGATTTTAGTTCTTTCATTTCCCCAGAAAGGTATTTTATTTATCCAGAAAAGGTTTTTCTAATGTCTTCCATGCCTTTTTTGAGCCCAGCTAGCACCTTGAGAACTGTCGTTCTGAACTCTAGATCTGACATATTACCAATATCTGTATTGATTAGGTCCCTAGCCATCGGTACTGTCTCTTGTTCTTTTCTTTTCTTTTTTTTTTTTGTGGTGAGTTTTTCTGCCTTGACATTTTATCTAGATAAGAATATATGAACGAGAGAATAAAATACTAAAAGGGTGGCAAAGACCCCAGAAAAGCGTATGCTAACCAAATCAGAAGAGATCCAAATCCGAGGGGAGAAGAAAGGGGGAAAAAGGAAATAAACACTTAAAAATTAAAAATAAAAATTATATATATGGTGGAGAGATCAGAGCGACCCACTTGATTTTGGGTGTATTTTGGTCTCTTAGAAGAAACTATCTCCCAAAATTTTAAAGAAAGAAAAACATATATGTATATATATATATATATATATATATATATATATACACACACAAAATAAGTATAAACATGATGAAGGGATGGAATATGACTGTAAAGATGAAAATTTTAAAAAATTCTAAAAAAAGAATTGATAGGATAAGTTGGTTGGAATAAAAAAGAAAACGGAGGGTATGTGTTCAGGCTGGAGACTAGAACAAAGCCATGTGCTAGATTAGAGTATATTTTGATCTATTAGAAGAAATCGTATCCCAAATTTTTTTAGGGAAAAAAAAACCCCTATATGTATACAAAAAATAAGATTAAATACAATGAAGGGATAAAATATGACTATAACAATGAAGGTTTAAAAAGATTTTTTAAGAAAGGTATTGTTGAGATAAACTAGTTAAAAAAGGTTAAAAGAGGAAAAGTTTAAAAAATAGAATAAGAAGGGGCGCCTGGGTGGCTCAGTGGGTTAAGCCTCTGCCATCGGCTCAGGTCATGATCTCAGGGTCCTGGGATCGAGCCCCGCATCGGGCTCTCTGCTCAGCGGGGAGCCTGCTTCCCCCCCTCTCTCTGCCTGCCTCTCTGCCTACTTGTGATCTCTCTGTCTCTCTCTGTTAAAATAAATCAATAAAATGTTTAAAAAAATAGAATAAGAAAAAAATAAAATTAAAAAAATTTAACTTTGCAAGACTAAAGGATCATGGGGGAAAAAGCCATGAATTCTATGCGTTGCTTTCCCTTGGTCTTGGCTGGATGTTCTTGCTGATCTTCTGTGGGAGGGGCCCGTTGCAGTGATTCTCAAATGTCTTTGCCTGAGGCAGAATTGCACCGCCCTTGCCAGGGACCTGGCTAAGTAATCTGCTCTGGTTAGCTCTGGGAGCTTTTGTTCCCTGAACACTTTCCACATAGCTTTGGAGGACGGGAATGAAAATGGCAGCCTCCCAATCTCTGGTCTGGAGGAGCCAAGAGCTCGGGGCCCCACTTCTCAGTGTGCCCTCAGAGATGAGCAATCACTGTCTCCCTGGTCTCCGGCCTCACTCCGAGCTCACCCAGCCTGTGACCGAGCATTTCTATCTCTGGTGTATGGCCCTGTTTGGAGTCTCCAAACCCAGCAGACTCCTGCTGCGCTCCTCCTCCCAGAGGAGGAAGGAGGGGATCTTTCCAGAGATGCCACTTGTGGGGTCTCTACTCGAAAAGAAGTGGCCCAGCTATTCCTTGGATCACTGTTTAAGGTCAGTCCAAGCTGAGAGCTCACTCCTTGGCTCCGTCTCTGTAGCTGGCTTCCCCACTCCGATACATGGGAGCTCTGCCACACTCAGATATCCCTGCTCTTTCTGTGACCCCGTGGGTCCTGAGACCACATTGTCCCTGCTAGGGCTCCACCCCCACTTAGCCTCTGGAGCGAAGTCCCTCAGTGGAGCAGACTTCTAAAAGTTCTGTTTTTGTGCTCTGCTGCTCCACTGCTTGCTGGGAGCCGGCCCCTCCCAC
>PISX010028235.1:0-21576 GCA_004024625.1 Mellivora capensis
GGCCCATGACATGACATGCTGAATGGATGCCATGTCCCCTCTGTGATATCCCAGCTGGATGCATGGAGCTCTCTCATCATAGGGAAACCATAAGACTGACCCCAGCGGGGAACATCCTATTAAAAAATTGGCAATATTCTTCAAAAATGTCAATATTTTGAAATAGAACAAAAGGTCAAGTAAATGTTCCAAATTAAAGAAACACAAGATATGTAAGGCAACCCCCAATCCAAGACAGAATCTCATACTGGAAGGAGGAAAATCTATAAAAATGTTCTTGGGTCAATTAGCAAAATTGGAATACGGACAAAAGATTAAATCAATTTAAATTAAACGTTTCCTGAACTCGGTAACTGCACTGAGGTTATTTCAGAAAGTATCCATATTCTTGAGAAGCACGTGCTGGAGTGGCTGAGGGTACATGGCCAGGGTGCATGTGATTTACTCTCAGTTGTTCAGAAAGGAACGACAGACTGGTAGATAGACAGACTGAGGTAGATATATATGCAGATAACAGATACATAGATAATGGGTAGATAATAGGTAGATACATGCATAGACGATTGATAGACACAGAGATGATAGATACATGCATAGATGATAGATGGATAGATAGCGAGACTGGTGCATACATACATAGATGACTGATGGATACATAGATGATAGATATGTACAGAGATGACAGAAGACAGACAGGTAGGTAGATAAAATGCATAGATGAAGAATGGATGGGTAGATGGATGGACGGATGGATAGGTATATAGATAGAACAAATAATGGCAGACGGGCACAATGCGAACAGTAGATAAACCTGGGTCAAGAGCATACAGGCATTCTCTGTCTTATTCTGGCAACTTTTCCGTAAGCTCGCAATTATTTCCAAATAAGAAGTATTTTTCGGTCAACAAAATGGTGACTTCAGAAACCAGATGGCTTGAGTGTTTGAGTCTGGCCTGTGCCCTCTTGTTAGCTCTGTGATTTCATAATTCCTTTGGGCTTCAATTTCCCCATCTGTAAACTGGGGACACTATGAGCATCTGCCGTCTAGGGCTATTTGCGGCTCAGAAGAACTCGCTCACGTGAGGCCCTTGGCAGAGCATCGTGGGTTCAGCAAGCGCTCATCTCTGCTGCCGGCGGCTGTTATTCCCGGGAAAGGCAGCACTGAGGCCGAGGTTCGGAGAATGCATAGACATTTGCCGTAGAAGAACGCCCAGGGGAAGTGTGCAAAGGTTTGAGATGGGGCACGTGGAGGGGCATGTTGCCGCAGACTACAGTGTGAGGGTGCGTGGCCTAGGTCTAAGCTGGACAGGAGAGCTGGGGCCCATCACGAAGTGCTGTTCGCCCATGCGAGGGGGTTTCTGTGACTTGTCCTGTTGCGTGGACAGTGTCCCGGGAATTCATGAATGTCCAAAGAGTGGAACGATGTCCTGACATCTGTAATTTTCAAAGACCACACTGGTGGCTGTGATCAGAAATGGACCCGACAGATGCAAACCCATGTGGGGAACCCCTAGGGAAGGCTGGTGACCATCCAGGAAGTAGATGAGGAATAGATAATGATTGGAGCTAGGACAGTTGCCAGGAGGCTAGTTAGGAAGGAAGGATTTGCAGGCTATCTAGCAGAATCCACGGAATCCACATAGTTCAGGTGCTGAAGAACCATCAGGAATGACTTCCCAGTTTTCCGGTAGGGAAGATGGCGGGAGAGCTGGGATTTGGCAGAAGGCGTGGGTAACAAACACATCGAAAAATTTTGGAAGCCAATAAGTTTGGGGTGCCTTTAGGACATCCAGATGGAAATGTCCGGTAGGCTGTGGGCTGCAAATCCAGAGCCCAGGTTCAGAAACGGAGATGCAGGGCTATCTCCTTCCATGTGGTGACCTGTGACCTTGGATGACGTCACCCGGCCAAAGACCACTGAGCGACTCCGTGTTGATGGTTGGTTCTTCCAGTCTGACGAAAGTCTGGGGCCCGCTCCCAGGAAACCCACATGTGTGCTTGCACAGAGTCGTCATATATAAATTCAAGGAACAGCCCCTTGAAGCCCATCCCTGCTACCCTCCCTCCCCGCCCCCACCCAGGTTAAAAGTACATTCTCTAGACCAGGGAATTTCTAAATGTGAATAACGAGACATCCGTGAGTCGTGAAATCAATTTAGTGGATTATTAACTAGAATTAGGGAGGGAAAAAAAGAGGAAACAAGAGAAAGAATGGGATGAAATGAGAAAGGAGGAGAAAGTATCCCCTTGTATCGCACAGGAAAAGTAAGTCTGTGTTCTGTAACTTTTGGTCATGTGGGGTTACACATACATGGGCTGGGTGTCAGCTCATAGTTACATAAGATGTAGAATATGCATAAATAACTCATAGATGCACTTCACACACACACACACACACACACACACACACACACATTTTTGCCGTAGTTACCACTAGCGTACTGGTTACCTATTACTGCGTGAAAAACTATTCCTCAGTGGCTTAATACCCTGCAGTCTGGGTGGCCTCAGATGCCATTGCACCAGCGGCCACCACCGTCTGCGTGGTCCAGTGGGGCCTGATGGTCCCGGACGCCTCACTCACGGGTCTGGCAGTCAGCTGGGGCCTCAGTTCTCCTGTGCGAGGCTTCTTCCTTGGCTGCACAGGGCTTCCAGCAGCTTCCAAGCCTCTGTGTGGTGACTACTGATGTCACATCGGCCAGAGCAAATTGGAACATCATCGTTTTGACATGAAGCTGATGGGTGATGTGGGAAGGAATTGCCCGGGGGGTCTGGATATTGGGGACATGAATGATTTGCAAGGGGCCATTTGCTTAACCTCCGCC
Organism: Mellivora capensis; assembly: GCA_004024625.1. NCBI lineage: Eukaryota > Metazoa > Chordata > Mammalia > Carnivora > Mustelidae > Mellivora > Mellivora capensis. Next base: position 2,826 of record PISX010028235.1, read on the forward strand.
ACAGAGGGATAAGCTCACGATCCCATCTTCTATGATCTGCCTGTTCCCGAGTCTTGAGGCTTGCCCTTTACCCTGTCTCATCCCATCCCTGCCGCCCCTCCCCTTCTTCTTCCTCTCTTTCCACCTTTCTTCTTCATTCACTGAGAATCTGCAGGGAAACCTCTATTAGGAGTGGGGGAGGATACCAAGAGAGGCATGAAGATAGTAGCTTGGCCCTCAGGCCACTGATCAACCACCGGGGGACATAAAGGTCCAGCAGAGAAGTGTTAAATAATAAATCAGGGCATCTGCCCAGCTGTCACAAGACGGCCCCAATTAACTGTCCCATGAATGGTACAGGGAGTCTCCCCTGGGAGTTCAAAGTGGGCAGAGGCATTCGTGCCCCTCCGCGGGTCCCCTGCTCACTTCCGTTCTGAGGGGCGCCATCTGAGTTCTCAAACGGCACTGATCTTTAGGAGAAAAGGAAGAACAATGTCAAAGCAGAGGTATTCAATGAAAAGGCTTTTCATCCACATGTTTCCTGTGCTGCCAGGAGCCCAGAACTCAGAACTGCGACATGACTCCTTTTTTTCTGTGGCTTCTATATGTATATGGTTGATGGTTCTTCCTAGCGGTCCCCCTTGGGTTTAGCTTCCTTGGGGACATAACCCCATTTGTGTTAGTGGCTTGAATGGGGCCACCCAGACCCTCTCTGGCTAGAGAACTGCATAACAGGATTTAGCATTTTGATCATGACCAGGAGAGGGCTGGGTGTGGGACCCAACTCTGTCCAATCACACTTGATCCTGGAAATGAGCTGGTACACTCAGAAAAAGTCTTACGCCAAAACGGGCATGCTTGCCGGAGACTGCTTGTGATCAGGGAAGCCGAGAAAAGCCACAGAACTGTTTCCCGATCGCATCTCTGCCATTAAAAAGCGGCACAAACCTGCATTATATCTCCTGTCCAGTTTTTCCATCTTTAAACAATGAACATTTCTCTAAATAGTCAGAGGCTATGCTGCCTAGAAATAAGCTTAAAATTTTGAGTGTAACAAATGTTATGTGTTCGCTTTAATTAGATTTAAATATTGGTTACACACTTAACTATACGTTTCTAAACATTCAGTGGGAATCAAAGCCTCATCTCTGAGATGCTCATAAGTGTTCTTGACAAGACACACAGGGAACCAGCACTGTAATCAATCCGTGGGCTCCCCTGACTATAAATCAGAGCTAATATCACGGGTGCATTACCCCTGGTTCACCGGATTATTTCTCTGGGGAGGGCACGATGTTTCTCATCCACATGGACCATCAGAGATGCCGTCAGCTGAGACTGAAGACATAGAAGAAGTAGGTGACAGCGTACTGAGGACGGGTTAGAGAATTTGGGGGTCCCTTCCAACACGGTCCACAAATGCATGACTAACTGCGCAAGAGCTTTTAATTTATAGTTACATTTTGTCCACTTAGGAGAAAATGTCCAGTTATTGCTTCTGGCTAATCATTATTTTAAACAACTTTGTCTCTTCCAGGAACATCTTACCAGTTTTGAGGGTCTGTAGACCGCAGACTAATACAAGCTTTTTTTTTCAACCACCGTTCTAGGCAATGGTGGATTGTTTCAATTACGTCTAAAGACAGTTGTCAGTTGAATTCACCAAGCCAGTGCTCTCTGTCCTGCTGACGCCCTCCAGCAGCCCTTCCTTCCTCACTCGACCCAAACAAGTCCTCACCCCTGTGCACGGTTTTAATTTCTCCATCATATATACAATCACCGAAAACAACCCTATTCATTTATTTCTCTCACATCATGTACCTACCATCCCACCTCCCTTTTAAATTGTAATGTCCGAAAGAGCAAAGACTAATTCACAAAAGCGGTTTCAAGTTCTGGAAGGGGGACTGACATGCAAAGGGCTCAAAAAACATTTGTTGGATGAATGAATTATTTCCCACCTAATGACATTGGCCATGGACCCTGGGATGGGTCATAAACCCGAGGGCATCACCTTTCCTGTGGCTGTTCTAGGGAGTTCTAGCATCGCCGATGACCGGCCCATGGAAGCAAGGTCATTTCCACTTCTTCACTTCCATGTACTTCAACCTAAGACTTACGAGGTCACCCATGTGATGTGCAGTGCTAAAAATAATGCCCAAATTCAGAGTTTGTAATATTATTCATAAAAGCCAAAAACCTGGAAGCAGTCCAGATGTCCAGGACATGGTGAATGGATAAGCCAGTTGTGACATTCGGGTACAAGAGAAAGCTTCCAAGCCGTCAGGCTGAGCGAGCCGTTGATACATTCAATGATAACAGATATATCCTAAAAGCATTGTGCCACCAGAAAGAAGCAAGCATGAAAGATTATAGAAGATTCCATTTTTATGAAAGTCCGGGAAAAAAGATTACAATGGCTGAAAGCATATGAGTCATTGCCCATGGTCCGTGGTGGGAAAAGGAAGTCAAATATGAAGATACCTGAGTGCCTATAGGGTGAGAAGCCATCCCATGTCTCGGTGTGGTGGTGGCCACACAATCCCGGACCATCACCAAACCATCCGTGGGTGTACCTCCCGTGAATAGCACGCAAATCAACAAAAGAGCGGACATTCATGGCAAGTTTGAAAATGCAAGTTTCTCTACCGACTTTAAGATGCATTACTGAGACAGATGCATAAAGCCAACAGAGCCATCAGCTGTTTATCTGGCCTGGCAGTGGTTCGACAGCAGAGACAAGATCGGGAGTGTGTTTTCATTTGTTAAGTACCGGTGGCCAGGGCAATCGGTTGGGGAAATCGGCTTCCTTTCCCTCCTGTTGCCCTCAGCAGGTGATACTCAGAAGGACTGCACTGACTGGTCCACGGGACTGGTCTACGGCTGGCGTCTGACTAGATGGCCATTCTCACCATGCCGTGTTGGTGGTTGAATAGTCTCAAAACCGGCATTGCATGTGATAGCTTCTGGAAACCATTCATAGCCCCCAGCGTGTGCACACATGCATGCACACGCATGCACACGCATACCTTTTTTGGAGCCGGAAACTCAACTGGAAAGAGAAAGGATCTGAGACGCAGACAACCCATCGTTGGCTCCAGGCAGCATCGTACTTCCTCTTGCAGGACCTTGGAGAATCGGGGTTTTTTTTTTTCCCTCTCTATTTTCCTAACTATAAACTGGGACTCGTCTTTCTTCCTCCCTCCAGGCTTTAAATAATAATGCCAAAAAAAAAAAAAAATCAGAGTTTGCACCAGGGGAGGATTTCAGTGTGCTCTTGCTAAAATAGTTTGTCAGGAATGCTGCCTCCAGCCCTGGGTGTTGGCATGCCAAGGCTGAGTTTGCCATTTGTCACCAGAAGAAAGGTGGGGTCACTGGCATGGGGCTACCATCAGAGACCTGGCAGGGGCTGGAAGAATGGGCTTCCTTGTCACCATATTTCATGCTCTGCAGCCTCCTTGTTGAAGAACGATGGCAATGGAAGAAGATCCTATTTGTCAACTTGTTTTTGCTGTCCATTTTTATTGCCGCTTCAAAGATCAAGAAAGTTCCAGCCTGCTTCCTTGCAACATCCCCTTTGTCTCCTATCCCTCAAGTAAACAAATGTCACAAAGTGAGCTTTTCGTTCTGAGTCAGAGGTTGCAAACTAGAGGTCTTTGGGTCCTATGCACATTGTGTTTGGCCTAAAAGTTTTCGAATCCTGACCGAGGTTTCACAGTCTGGAATGGCAATGCAATTAGATTTGCAAATTAAATTTTGCATGGAAAAATAGGATTTCTAGCTTCTCCTAGGAAATGGACTATCTGGCAGCTCTGATCCCCCATTTCACAAGCCAACAGCGGGGTGACCTGACAGTTACTCGTCCGCCGGGGCAGGGGTTGCCCTCTAGGTCACACATAACTCATTTATTCACGTTTCCGACTCTCCATGTCAGGGGAACCTGTGACTCCCAAATGAAACCAAATATTTTAGAAAACAGTTTAGGAAATATCCAACATTAAACAGAAAGAAGCTGTGTTTGTGCTTGGGGGTCAATTAGGACCAGGCATGGCAGAAAATCACAGGTATCTGACAACAGCAAAGTCCACATGAGCACAGACAGTTGTCCTATTCGTGATGCACGACGAGGACCCAGAGACTCTCCGCATCATCACCGGGGAGCTGTTTTTAGAATTTTTTTGGTTTAAATCAAACCATACTTGACATCTAATATTATATTAATTTATACCTCTGAATGCCCTTCACCTGTTTTGCTTCCCTCTGTCTTCCTCCCCTCTGGCAACCCTAGTTCGTTCTCCGTATTTATGAGTCTTCTTTTCTGTTGCTGTTTGTTTGTTTCTTTAGTCATTCAGGTGTTTTGTGTGTACTGTGTGGCACACACACAAATGATGCTGCCATAAACATCAGTGCATATCTTTTTTGGAATTTGTGTTTTTGTTTTCTTCAGGTAAATACTCGGAAGGAGAATGACTTTCTTGCTCATGTCTGTTGCCTTATGGTTGCAAAATTGCTGCAACACCTCCAGCCACAGATCTACATTCCAAGTGGGAACAAGACTGAAACAGGAAGGGGCATAAACTATATCAGGAAAGAAAAACATTTCCAGAACCCATCACCTTATTTCCTGTTGTCCCCAGAGTATCATATAGCCTATACTATCTTCAAGGGAATTTGGAAAGGTAGATGCATTTCAGCATTGAACACCTGGCAGACAGAGGGGAACGTCAGATTCAAGAATGGGTGAATATAATATGGGATATGCTATCACCAGGTCTTAGATTCAAGTTCTAACTTAACCACTTACTTCCAATGTGAACTTGGACAAGTTTCCTAGTCTCCCTGACCCTCAGTTTCTCATTTGGTAAATAGGAATAATATTAGCACCTGTCATATAAGATTTCCATGGGAGTTAGTGAGTCAGTATGAAGTAATTCACATAGTACTGGCACATGGTTGGCAATCATCAAAGATGATGGTGATGATGGTGATGTTGGTGATGGCGATGATAGTGGTGATGATGGTGATGTGGTGATGATGGTGATGTGGTGATGATGGTGATGGTGATGATGATGATGGTGATGATGGTGATGTGGTGATGATGGTGATGTGGTGATGATGGTGATGGTGATGATGATGATGGTGATGATGGTGATGATGGTGGTGATGATGGTGATGATGGTGATGGTGATCATGGTAATGATGATGGTGATGATGGTGATGTGGTGATGATGGTGATGTGGTGATGATGGTGATGGTGATGATGATGATGATGATGGTGGTGATGATGGTGATGATGATGATGGTGATGATGGTGATGGTGATCATGGTAATGATGATGGTGATGATGGTGATGGTTTAATTGGTGATGGTGGTGATGGTGATGATGTTGATGGTGATGATGATGGTGATGCAGTGATGATGGTGATGTGATGATGGTGGTGACAGTGGGTTTTCATGTATGATTTATAAATTGGAGCTATAGGCTTTTCAAATACAGTTTCGAAGTAGTACTAATGTACCCCTGATATAAGGCACTGAGAAAGGCAATCATCTCTTCCACAAAATGCACAAGTTCCGCTTAATCTTGAGAAAACAACAGGCATCTCTGCATCAAATAACCGAGTAGTGCTCCCCAAACTCTCAAGGTTTGAGAGACAAGAAAAGGCTGAGGAACTGCCCTTGGTCTATAATCTCTCTGCCTCAGCTGGCGTCTCTGATCTGTTCACATGACTTCTTCCACATCCAGCAGGCTTTTCCCACGGCCATGGGAGCACGGCCCTGAGGAATTCCTTTTATTTCTTCCACATGTCCCTATGACAACAGAGGAGGAAAGAATGTCTCTTCACAGACCTGAATTTGAAACAAAATATCAAGCCAGGCTCTGATCAGCCCAGCTTTGGTTTGGGACACAGCCTTGGACTGGTCACTGTGGCCAAGGGCTGCGATTGACCTAGCCTAAGACATGCCCCAGTGCAGCGAGGGATGAGGCCTGTCCCCCAAAAAAAGCAGGGTGATCAAAGCCAAGGCCATGTGAAGAGTTGTTTAGGTCCTTGCTCAAGGGATCAGCATCACCCCCTAACAAAGGTAATGCTGGGTGTCAAATCCAGTCTCCGTCACCAAACATCAGGCTGTTAGCAACAAACGCATCTGCCTGACCAGCTGAGCCCCGGAGTCTCCCCCATCCCTGGGAAGAGGCTTTGCCAAGTCTGTGTACCACTATGTGTCCAACATGGAAGAGTCAGTCTCTGGAGGTGACTGCCCAGCCTTGAAGCGGGGCCCCACTAATTCCTTGCTGAGAAACACTGCACAGGTTTTCCCCTGGCATTTCTGCTTTCTAGCTATGAAGCGGGGATAATATGAATCATCTCATACATTAGTCAGGTGGCCTCTATTAGACAGTGTACATGAGGTCCTTGGAACAACGCCTGGCCAGCAGCAAGGCTCCAAATCATTCCCAGCCCTGTCCAGGTCAGGGAAAATAATTACCTTGAGCTGGAGACATTGACATAGGAGGAAAGGAGCAAGTCTTGAGTCATGGCGGTGGTGGGGGGGGCGGGCTGAGGGGTGGTTAAGAAGGAGGGAGAGGAAAGAAGCCAGTAAGAGAGAGAGAAACAGGCGGGGGAGAGAAGCAGGTGAGAGAGAGAAAACCAGTGGGGGAGAGAGAAGCAGGTGAGGGGGAGAAGCGGGTGAGGGGGAGAAGCGGGTGAGAGAGAGAGAAGCAGGTGGGGGAGAGAGAGGTCTCAGCATGAACACTGTATGAGATCCAGAGTTGTGGAGCCGCACGAAACAGAAATTGTTGCTTTTAATTTACCAGAGAGACAGTGACCCATAACTGAACTTCTTAAAAATTCTGCTAGTTATAAGGACTACATTGCTATTTCAAGACAGAATCTTTCTCCTACATTTAGGAACTTACTATGTATATAGGAACTTATTATATATTTAGGAACTTATTATATATATATATATATATATATAGGAACTTCCTCCTAAATTTAGGAAATATATCTGTATATGTATATATGTACATACATACACATGATATATGTATATATATAAGATGTATCATATTATATGTTGTGAGTAGTTACATTATAAGTAATAGTATGTAATCATATGTATTATATATAACTCACAATATAGTTATTTTATGTATGATATGTGTATACACAGCTATATGCATAGATTTTTCCAGCTATTTTGTAAATTCCTGGCAAACGTATCATTTTTCATTTTTTTCTTTTTAAAGCAACTGATGACACCAGCTTTTCTTTTTCTTAAAAATGCTCTTAAAACCACTTACTGCAGGGACACCTGGGTGGCTCAGTTGGTTAAGCGGCTGCCTTCGGCCCAGGTCATGATCCCAGCGTCCTGGGATCGAGTCCCACATCGGGCTCCTTGCTCGGCAGGGAGCCTGCTTCTCCCTCTGCCTCTGCCTGCCACTCTGTCTGCCTGTGCTCGCTCTCTCTCTCTCTGACAAATAAATAAATTAAAAAAAAATCACTTACTGCAAATAAACGCGACCGTGAAAGTGTAAGATAAAACGTGGAGTCTAACTCTTCTGCAAACAGAGGATAATTGCTTTGAGCCCTGAGTGCTGTGGTCTCGCCTTCAACAATTTGGGGTGGCTGAATTTGCAATTGTGCGAGCGAAGCCTAGCTGAGCATTCAGCGTTTGTCCTCCTGCAGAAGTTTGGGAGTACTAAGAAAATATTTGCATTTAATTTTGTTTCTTTCATGGAAGTTTCCAGTGCAAAGATCGTGTGCACTGAGGGGGAACTGGGTGGCGAGAACGGGTTCCAGGCACAGCGATAACTGTGCTCAGGGAAGGATGCTCAGAAGGCTGTAAGCATTACGCTGTGGGCATCACTTGGTGGTCCCTTCTTCATGGTTTTGGAGGGTTTGGTGATGTCATAAAGTCTTAGTTTTCTGAAGGTGGGATTTGTTCATGCACCGGCACCTGTGGCGCCCGCCACCCCTCGGTGCTTCTGGTGACCGTCACCTGAGCTCTGTGCTCCAAGCCAGCTCAGCCAGCCCACAGCTAGGGGGCCGCACACAGCGTCGGTCTCTGGAGACAGTAGCCGGGGTCATGAGCTCATCGAGGTGAACTTCCGAAGGCTTTGTCCTCTGCCAGGTTGTCACACGAGACCACAGAATGTGTCCTGCACTCTGCCTCTGGACCACGGCTCTCTTGGCCTTGTCCCCATCCCAGATTGGGTCATAGGGTCTTTGTCTCTCTTGGCTGACTTTCTGGCATCTTTCTTCTTCTTGTCATCCTCCGGCGGCCCCACGAAGCTCGGGGAGCCGCCACCAGCAGGACAGCCTTGCTGGGACGTCCTTTCGTGGGTTATTTCAACATCGTACAAACCGCATTTTGAACACATGTGGTTCTGATGCCCTGTAGTGACATGCGATTTTCTAGGGGAGTTTCTGGTAGGCGAGTTCTTCGACCCCAGATCAGAACAATGCTCTGGAGCGTGGGCTCCCTCTTCCTTTGGGGCTCGGTGTGGGGGTGCACACACAGGCTCATACAGGGGCCACACGGGACTGCAGACACGCATAATTGCACATAGAGGACATGGTGTGCTTTATGGGTTTTTTCCACTCGACCTCTTTGTTACCTGAATGTCCTGCTGTCCCACGTAGATCAACTCGAGGGTGTGGTTCGCTGGTGTCCACCCGACGGCATGTCAAAACACCCAGAAAGCTGATAAACGCCGGTGCCTGGGCCCCACCACTGTCCAGGTGATTCAGACCCCTGGCCCTGTGGGTCCTGGGAATTGGCATTTTTAAAGTCCCCTCCCCTGTGATGATTCCAAGGGGTGAGAACCCCATCTCGTGGACTAAGCAGGGACGATTTAGTCCACTTCAAAAGCAGCTCCCAGAGGTGTGTGGCTCCCACAGACATCTCTTGTGTGCAACTGTCCATGGACATGAACGCTTGCTGGTTCCAGAGAGCCTGGCCCCTGACCCCTCCAGGATGACTTCTCGACCACCCTGTCTAGAAGAGCAGCCCTTCCCTCTCTGTCCCTTACCCTGCGTTTCTGTCCTTCGTAGTGTGCCTCACCCCCAGACCCCACACTCTCCACCGGCTTGCCTCCTTGGTTCTTGTCCACAGGCTTCTCCAGAATGTGAGTCTCCTGAGGACAGGCTTTGTTGTGTTATCGGCTGTACCCTAAGTATCTAGAAAGTGCTCAAAGCAGGCTTGGCCCCCCTGAGGCAGAGCCAAGGTGCAGGTCAGCAGGCAGGGTATCCCGCGGGGATCCACACCTGCAGGAGGGAAGGGGTGGAGGCAGGGGGAGGCAGAGGGAGACTCGGAGTACAACAAAAGCCCCCAGGAGGGCTCAGCAGACCCCACAGGGCTCTGGGGCTGGTATGGCTCTTCAGAGTGGCCCAGAGTTGAGCTAGGGGCTTGGTCTCTGCACCCACATCCCAGCAACCACTACAGTACACAAAAAAATAGTTCAGAAAGTGGGTCTTTCTGGTTTCTGTACTCCCCTCCCCCCAATGCAGGTACATCTTTTTGGAAAGCAATCCCAAGGAGCTGGCTTAGGAGACTAGGAGGGTCAAAGCAGAGAAGGAGGGAAGGATCCATTCATCCATCAACTGTGGGCAGGGGCTCAGAGCTGCTCAGGGCCCATGGAGGAGGTCTGTAGAGTACTCTCGAGGAGGGGAGTGCTGTCCACAGCTCCCGTTGCCCATGGCTCATGGGTGCCAGCTTCCTGCACTTGCAAGCGTGCACCTGTGTGCATAGGACCGAGTAGAAGGGCGCCAGCTGTCCCAGCTTGCCCATGATTACCCCAGATTTAGTGCTGAAGGTCCCGCGTCCCAGGGAGCTGTGCAGTCCTGGCGACCCGGGGCAGGTGGTCACCCTCCAAGCCGCTTCTCCCAGGTGCCCACGGAGAAACCCCAAGACGGGAACCAGGTGAGGTGCTGGCAGGCTGCACCTGCACGCAGCTGATGGCACCAGCCGCCCCCTCGGTTATGAGGTGGGTGAGGATGCCGACGCAGGACACAGGAGGTGTCAGCCTTGCTTGCCCCCGGGTCAGCCGGGCACCTGAACTCAAAACCTCAATGCACCAAGTACGCAAAAACATTTGTTTCACTGTGGTTGAATTAGTGGCTTTTTTTCCCGGCTGGAGGTCGTGTTTCTGTGGCCTTCTGCTTTCAGCCTGTCCCCAAACCAAGGGTAAAATAGAAGTGTTTTCAAAAGCCCCAATAGTTAGCAAATGCCCGGAGAGCGGGTTTTTTATATGTCCTTAAATGGCAGGTTTTCTTGTGCATTTGGCTTATCTCCTTTCCTGTGTATGGGAGTAAGGACCGAAATGTGGCTCTTGGGAAAGCTTCTGGACCTGCCAGAAGCCACCGGCACCAGCCAAGTCCCCCACCCCCACCCATGTGATGACTGTGAGTCTCTGCCACCGGGATGTGATGAGCGTCCACTGCCCCAGGCTGCTTTGGATTTGGGGGCGGAGAGGCATTTGGCACAGGGAGGCACAAAACTTCTGTGGGTACCGCATTCCACAGTGGGCTCCAGTCTCGCTCTGAAAGATCTAAGGTGAGGAGAACAAGAGCTCTTTGGATGTGAGTGATTGGAAATATCAGAAATTTAATCAAGGAAATGTGTGCTTTGGTGCAGTTAGCATGAGTCCAGGAGGAAAGCCTTGAAGCAAATGCATTCATCTAGTTTATGAATCTGTCTCTCCAAGCCTGCGTGACTGATGGGCAGGTCCACCAGTCCTTGGCACCAAATGTTTTCCCTCTGAACGTCTCCCTGAAGTGGTTGAGTTGGTCGGGATGGCACAGGAGTCCCGTAGATGGTGTCCCCCAAATGCAGGGCATCACACGCCCAAAATCACCGCGGCTCTGACAGCCTCCTTGGAACACATCTGGGCACTCCAGTGACAGATCTGTTAGCACTAATGACATATCCTTTCATGTAGAACTTGGCCCTCATTTGTAATTGCCTGGTGCTAATAATGAAGAGAAAAGCTCTTTGTTCATTTAAAATTTTAGTGCTACTAAGACAGATAAAAACTCTCTACTCTGGCTCATTTTATCAGACTCTTGAAAAATGTATTAGAGTAGAAGCCTGTGTTAATTCGAGGCATGCTAATTCAATACCTAATATACATTCCTGCCAATTGCGTACGTATTGTAATGTGATTATTCCCATACTATTCACCCACCACGCCGACGGGGCTGGCATATTTTGCTCTTTAATGAGCCAAATCCCCGAGACACTGATGGGGTACTTGCCGCTGTGAGTGGGTTAGTGTGCATGAGATGTTATCCACGCTAATTAAAGTAAGATAGAAGGGACGCACGGTAGCCTCTCACGGGGCTGTTTATAATGTCTGCCCCTTCTGCGTGCGCCCGTGCTCTGGGAGCTCTGCTGGTGGAGAGGTCTAGGAGCTAGAACCCGCAAACTTGACCTTGCTGGGAAAGGAGACAGTGGAGGCAGCAGAAGGAAAGCCACATCTCCAAGGTCGCAGAACCACACCAAGATTGCTCCAGGCTCGGGAAGGCCAGTGAAATAGACCCCTCAAATACGGACAGATAGACAGAAACCGGAGGGAGATGCATAGATATTAATATCTGTGCATTTAAACTCCCTGTGTGGAGCGCCTGGGCTAATTTTAAAGCACATGCTCTTCTTGGGACACGTTGAGCAAAAGTAAAGGGAAATTTATCAGGGAATTACAGGCCAAGAAGCAGCAAGACGTCCACTGCCCCATGCTCCCTTTTTCCCACAGAGAGGCAGGTGTGTGCGGATTGGCACGGGCGGGGACACCAGGGCATGTCGTCCAGGAGACGGTGGCCCTGGACGTGGACTGAGTCGGCAGGGATATCGTGGGGGCGAACAGCACACAGCAGCACAATGCTAGCGTTCGGAGGGGAGCTTCCTGGCCAGGAAACAGGCGGGCCACAGTGCTCTGCCGGCACGGTTGGGACACTAGCCCTAGTCCACAGACCTTACCGCCCATCCAACGAGGTGGGTACGGAGGTCTAGAGTAAGCATCCGGTATGCAGACGGCAGCCGGACATCATCACGTCCTCTAAACACAGTTGCGTTGTGTTTCCCAGAGTGCTAGTCTGTGCTGGCTCAAACATTAAGGGGGAAAAAATGTAACTTTGTCACAGAAAGCTTTAAAAACCCTGAGCTAGAAGTGTTGAGTTCTTACGTGGAGATAACTCAGACTCACTGAGCTAGTTTCTTGCTCCACTCTGACCTGAAAGGGAAGGAGGAAGGGGTTTGCGGACTGTGTGTCTTTGACTGCTCTGATTACACTTATGCTGGGAGATAGTGTCCTGGACAGTATTTATTAGTGAGTCTGGAGTTTCCAGCTATCAACGTCCGTAATCCCTCCAGAAACGAAACGAACAGGCTTCTGGGAACACGTCACGTTATTCCCGAGTCCGTTCACGCTGTTGCGCCGTGCAGACAGACAGAAAAGCACGGGGTGTCGTTAATAAGCTCCGGGGACCCCCCTGGCCCTCAGCCCTGTCGGAATGGCTTCATCCCAACAGTCAGCATGCTGCCTTCTCCTTGTCTTCCTCTCCGGATTAGTTCCAGCCACGTCATGTCATGGTAACGAGATGGGGAAGTGTAATTACATCACCAGCTGGCCCCGGGATTCTTCCTAGAGAGGAAACCGAGTTTGTCGGCTGAGAGGCAGGTGGAAGGCCCTTCAGAGTCGTGCGGAGGAGAAACTTCTGTCCTTCCACAACCAAACAGCTGCACCCCAAGATACACCAGGGCATGCACCGTGAAAGCCGGGGATGAGAAGGTGCACAGCAGCTCCATTCGTGTAGCCGACGGCTGGAGATGGCCCAGACGCCCGACAGCAGGAGAATGGATGAAGGCCGCTCGTCGGCAGCCAAGAGCAGTGAGCATGGGGACACTTCCCAGGCCTAATAGTGAGCGAACAAAGCTGCAAACAAGAGACACTGGGATGTGTAGTTTCTTCTCTGACATTCTAGAACAAGGAAAACTAACCTATGGGGAGAGGGGTCAGAATAACAGTTAACGGGCTGGAGGGGATGTTGGAGAGTGGGGCATCTTTGCAAGCGCTGTAGCTTCTGATCTCGGTGCACACATGGGTAAACTCCCCCTGAGTTGTCCAGTTAATGTGTGTGTGCATTTGAGCATTAGATCTAATTTTATTTTCTTATTTTTAGAGGGAGAGGGAGAGAGAGAATCCCAAGCAGCTCCACACCCAGTGCAGAACCCATCTCAGGGCTCAAGCTCATGACCCTGAGATCATGGCCTGAGCTGAAATCAAGAGTTGGATGCTTCACCAACAGAGCCGCTCAGGGGTCCTTGACCATTAGGTTATGACTCAACTCTTACAGAAATAAAAGTCCCCGGGCATCCAAGGGGACACTTGGCAGTCCCGAGTGTGGGTGGCATCGTTCCTGGTGATGCAAGGCGAGCACAGAGCTTGTTATTCTGAAGGAAGCAGAGGAAGGGAGGGGCGGTAATCTGATGGTGGGAGCCTGAAAATCTGCCAGAAGTTCACAGTAGACTCACTTTGTGAGGGCATTTGTTGTGGGAACGAGAGGAGGACCATTTTCCAGGGTGGCTTGGGATGGACCCCGGAAAGCCTGTGTCGACAAACAGAGACAGGGGCAGAGCATCTGGAAACCATGAGAAGGGGCAACAGCCAGACTCAGATTCGGTGCAGCTTGAAGCTTTCATAGTTGGGCTGGGGGCACACATCTAAGAAATTAAATACAAAATTATGTACCCGAGCTTACTGAACATCTATTTATTTATTTATTTATTTATTTATATTATTTTTAAAGGCTTTATTTATTTATTCGACAGACAGAGATCACAAGTAGGCAGAGAGAGAGGGGGAAAACGGGCTCCCCGCTGAGCATAGAGCCTGATGTGGGGCTCGATCCCAGGACCCCGAGATCATGACCTGAGCCGAAGGCAGAGGCTTTAACCCACTGAGCCACCCAGGTGCCCCTGAACATGTATTTAAACTGAGTCAAGAAATCAACAACAATTTACAAGTTATAAAAAAATGGGGGAATTCAGGGCACCTGGGGGGCTCAGTCAGTCAAGCCTCTGCCTTCGGCTCAGGTTAGGATCCCGGGGTCCTGGGATCGAGCCTGGAGTCGGGCTCCCTGCTCTGCGGGGAGTCTGCTTCTCCCTCCCCCTTAGTGCTGTCTCTCTTTCTCTCTTAAATAAACAAATGAAATCTTTTTTTTTCCTTTTTAAGATTTTATTTATTTATTTGACAGAGAGAGATCACAAATAGGCAGAGAGGCAGGCAGAGAGAGAGAGGGAGAAGCAGGCTCCCCGCTGAGCAGAAAGCCCGACTCGGGGCTCAATCCCAGGACCCTGAGATCATGACCCGAGCTGAAGGCAGAGGCTTAACCCACTGAGCCACCCAGGTGCCCCTAAACAAATAAAATCTTTAAAAAAAAAAAAGGAAAGTGCTACAAACATCACAAAATATATACAATGTATCATAATGTCTTTATTTTTAAGTAACTAAATAACTAATTGACCCACCTCTCCACATACCCTTTTCCTACACATTTCTGGCCGCATCTACTTTGAACAATCCTGAACATGCTTTTCTGAAGTACTTTCTTTACTTGATGATAGAATCGGGAGGTAATTCACTATTTCCTTCAGCATCGCAGATCAACAGTTACTTTTAAAATATCGATAGTTTAGATGCTCTTAATCCCATCTATATATTTATGAGTGCTCTCAAATTTGAGCGAAACCTAGGAAGTGGCTTCTTTCTATGAGCTGTAAGATTTCAGGTGACTGAAGGATTCAAGTGACTAATCTTAAATTCTCTGAATTCTTGGCAATCATTAACCTTAACCAGTTTGCCATCAGCGTCTTTCTGGAGCGAAGTGTTAGGAGACTTTTGTCATCTTCATCACTGTCAATGGCTCATGTCATCAAGCAAGACATTAAAACAGAAATTCTGGTAAAATCTATTTTGCATAACTCCCACTAAAGAAAGAAAATGTAGAGCGTGTTTATGGCTGTCTACGCTGCATTATCAAGTCAATTTCTGACAAGGTGGGACATATGTTTTACTAAGATGTCACAAGACAGGCACTGCATTCTTGACGTCCAGTGTGACGTTTGTATCACACAGGTGGGGCTATTTTCCATTTGAACTTCGGACTCCTCAGACTGCAAAGCCTGCTTCTTCTCTACCATCCACATTTTCCATAGCTCAATGCCATTCACAAGTTCACAGTATATGATATGGCTCTGGCTGTCCCACGTGCCATCTGAGTTATTTCTGGAAGTCATGCTAGACCAGGACAGCCAGCAATCCTTTCACTGGGCATGGAAGTAAACCACACACCACATAAAAGGATCCCATTAGAGCCCAACCAAATATAGCCCAAGTCCAACTGCCCCATTGTGGGACACAAAAATGCCACAGCCACTCAGAACCCCTCTGGCACAGAGGAAGTATGATGAGGATAAAGTTGCCATGGAAAGAGTCAGTGGTTTTAAAGAATTATGGCTAAACCACTTACTTTGCAAATGTTACAAAAGCATGTGAGCTTTGAACACATTTCTTGGAGGAGAACCCATTCAAGGCATCCACTTACATTTCATTAGCCTTACAATAAATCTCTTTCGGGATGAATCTCTGTTACTCTCTCACCTGACTGTGAATTTGGGGAGGAGAAACGTGAGCCAGATTTGCTACCTTCCAAGAGGCAGGCAGTCCTGATGACATATGATATCTGAGTTCCATAATTTGGGGCACATATGTTGACGTGGAAACTGTGGCAGTGCCGGTGAAGATGGCTTTCAGACACGATGTCCAACCGTTAATGGGGGCTTAAGCCAGAGATCTTAACCTCAGCTGCACATTAAAATAATTTGGGAAGCATCTAGCATTTAAAAAATTAATAATGCTTGACTCCCTGCAACTGGCACCACCACCAAGCACAGATTTAGGTGGTCTGGAGTGAAGCCCAAGACTCCATAGTTTTACAGTTTCCTCCAAATAACTCTCGTGTGCCACCACAGCTGAGAAACAGTGCATGCAGACACTGGTGGTCTCGCTAAACAAAATGATTTCGGGTAGACATTTCCAGGATGAAGTTAGCCTTTCACTGTCCACCCTTCTTGTGACCTTGAAGGGTGGTTCCCTTCTTGACTAGAAGGTGGCTCTTGCAGCCCCAGGGACTATGCCTCCCGTGGAAAAGCAGGAAGAGACAAGAAGGGTGGTAGGACATTCTCAGTTGCCTCTGCTAAGTCTCCTCCAGTCTGGGACCATTCCTTCGTTGCACGACCTTGGCATTTTTGAAGAGCGCTGGTCAGATATGTCATAGGAGGCTTCCTGGATTGGGTCTGTCTGGTGTGTTCTCGTGATTGAATGGAGGGTCTGCTTTTCATCAATATGGTGTTAGTATAGATTCCTTGGTTAAGGGGATGTCTGCCAGGCTGCTCCGTCATGAAGTTACCTTTTTGCCTTTGTAATGCATCTCAGATGATACCCTGATACCAGGCAGCTAGCCCGCCCCTCTGAAGATGCTCACCGCTGGTGGGACCTTCCACTGGAGGACGCTTCCGATCATGCTTACTGGCGTCTGCTCCTCACTGAGGTGCCCAAAGGGCTTCCCAACAATGTGACTCGGGCTGCAGCCCTCCCATGCATGAAACATCCTAATGACCCCTGGCAGGGCTTTCCGTGAAATCCAACCTCCTCACCAGGACCTTTAGGCCTTGTGTGATCTGGCCTTGCCGACCCGCCCCCTGCCCCTACTCCTCTCGCTGAGATTCAGTCCAAGTGTCTTGTACTTATTTTACTTCTCCAGGATCTATGCTCATTCCCACTCTCTGATTTTTGCACTCTTCTGAATAAATGCCCTTGCTCAGGTCCTCCCGTGGTGGACACACTACGTAAGATTCAGGTATCCGTGAGAACACGGCCTCCCTGCGTCCGTCTGCAGTGAGTGGTTCTGTTCCGTTTCTCAGACCCTGTCCCTGTCTGGATTTATGCCTTTGCCCCCGATGACACGGGCTTCATGAAATCAGAAACCTGAGCTCTGTGATTCACTGCTTTATCGCTAGTGTTGAGGACAAAAAGCTGGTCATTAAATAGTTGTTGAATGCATGAATTTCTTTAGTCTCATGTGCCCTGCCCACGGCTCTAGCCAAAGCCACATGGGGGAGCACTTAATTTCATTGATCCGCGTGGCCTTCTTTCATCTCCAAAGTAGCTCCTAATTCCGGCACCTCCCGCTCTGGCAGCTGTGTTCCTTTATATACAAAGTTGGGCCAGGCGACCCCATTTCTGTGTCTCAGGCTGGAATCCTATCAGTCATTTCAGTTCCTCCTCTCCCATGGCCCCACGAGTTTCCCCTCCATCATGGAGTCACCCTCCCTTCGGGAACAGCCTGCGGGATGGTTCAAAAAGGCAAGGGCCACATCGAGTCTATGATTTCCCTCTGGGGACCGACATATGGGGGCAGGAAGACTTTTCCAAGAACATTTGGAAGCCAGCTCCTGTGGAAGACGGACTGCTATGAGCACAGAAGTGGGAGGTACCTGAGCGTGTGAGCGCAGAAACGGACGCGGTTTCCTGAGACCTGCGCATGCCCCTGCATGGGAGCCACAGCCTGTGTCAGAGCTGGACTCTTACAGTGCAGGCAGTGAGCTTGGGCGGACTGTGCTGCTACCTGGGACGGATGGCCAGAGCATGCCATACACTCTGTGGCCTGTAGCACTCAACGGCGTTTCGTCGAAGCCCTGTTTTGACATCCACCCAGCAGTGCCAAGTACCTTCTTCATTCCTATTAACTGGCAGCAGCATTGTTTAATTCTGTTTAATTCCATTTAATTCTGTTTAATTCTGTGTTCTCTAAAAGGCCCTTGGGTGGATCAATTAATGGAGAAGTGACCAGAGAACCCACGCCGGTCCAACAGGCCACCGGTCAGCGGGATACTCTTGTGTTCGTCGTCTCGAGAAATCAGAGCATCCAGCCGCCTCCCCAGGGCCCAGCAGGGCATAAGGGGCAGAGGATGAGAGAGAGCACCTCCCTCACCCAGGGGGAGTACAGAGGCTGGACAGAAGGGGCACCACGGGCACTTAGGGCTGCTGCGTCATGGGTCCTGGAGCTGTCAGGGAGGCTGCCCAGTAGACACTGCCTAACAATTCACAACACACCTTGCTTCTGCCCACCCTCTACATTGAAAGGAAAATTGGTGTCCATTTTCCACTTAACCATCATCTGCAAAAGTATGACTTGGATTTGTAGACTTTTGAATATCAGCAAACTGAAATTTACCAAGAAGGATTTAGGGCTATCTAGAAGCAATGTTTTTTTTTAAAATTTAATTTTATTTTATTTTAATTTTTATTTTTTTATAAACATATTTTTATCCCCAGGGGTACATGTCTGTGAATCGCCAGGTTTACACACTTTACAGCACTAACCATAGCACATACCCTCCCCAATGTCCATTACCCCACCCCCCTTTCCCTCCCCCCAGCAACCCTCAGTTTGTTTTGTGAGATTAAGAGTCACTTATGGTTTGTCTCCCTCCCAATCCCATCTTGTTTCTTTTCTTCTTTTTCTAACCCCCTAGTCCCCCATGTTGCATCTCCACTTCCTCATATCAGGGATATCACATGATAGTTGTCTTTCTCTGTTTGACTTATTTCACTAAGCATGATACCCTCTAGTTCCATCCACGTCGTTGCGAATGGCAAGATTTCATTTCTTTTGATGGCTGCATAGTATTCCATCGTGTATATATACCA
>PISX010028236.1:0-21881 GCA_004024625.1 Mellivora capensis
CTTTTTTTTGTGGTGAGTTTTTCCACCTTGTCATTTTTTCCAGATAAGATTATATGAAGGAGCAAATAAAATACTAAAAGGGTGGCAAAGACCCTAGGAAAATGCCCTTTAAAGAAAAAATTGAATTAACTGCAAGACTAAAGAATCATGGGGAGAAAGCCATGAATTCCACGCATTGCTTTCTCCTCCTCTGGAGTTCAGCTGCTCTCCTTGTGAAGTGAACTTGGTCTTGGCTGTATTTCTTTTGATCTTCTGGGGGAGGGGCCTGTTGTAGTGATTCTCAAGTGTCTTTGCCCGAGGCAGAGCTGCACCGCCCTTACCAGGGGCCGTGCTGAGTAATCCCCTCGGTTTCGCTTTCGGGAGCTTTTGTTCCCTGAGCGCTTTCCGTAGAGTCCGGAGGACGGGAATGAAAATGGCGGCCTCCTAGTCTCTGGCCCGGAAGAGCTGAGATTCGGGGCTCCAATCCTCAGAGAAAAGCCCCGGCCCACTCACGTCTCCCTCGCCTCTGGCCGCGCTCCGAGCTCACCCAGCCTGCGACCGGTTCAAGGTAACCCCGAGCTGAGAGCTCACTCCCCGGCTCTGTCTCTGTAGCTGGCTTCCCGCTCCGATACCTGCTAGCTCTGCGACACTCAGACACCCCCGATCCTTCTGTGACCCTGCGGGACCTGGGGCCATGCTGACCCCGCGTGGGCTTCACCCCGGTTTAGCCTCTGGAGCAATGTCCCTCCATGGAGCAGACTTTTAAAAGGTCCGATTTAGTGCTCCGTTGCTCCGCCGCTTGCCGGGAGCTGGCCCCTCCCCCGCGGTCTATCCTCCCGTTGCTTTCGATTCACTTCTCCGCCGGTCCTACCTTTCAGAAAGTGGTCGATTTCCCATTTCCAGAATTGCTGTTCTTCCTCTCTTCGATCTCCTGTTAGATTTGTAGGTGTTTGTAATGTTTTGATAAGCTATCTAGCTGATCTCCTGCTACCTGATGTCGTCTCAGCTGCTACTTCTCCGCCATCTTGCCCTTCCAATCCACATGCCTGTATTTATAAGGAAAAAAATAAAAATCACCAGAAAAGATAACTATATGGATAAATATAAGATACTTTTACATCCATATGTAAATATATAATCTATTAATTATTATATATAATAGAACATGTATTATATCTTACAAGTAGAAGGGGAGAGTAATATTATATTATTATATCTATTCTTAACTATATTCTTAGTGCTCTACTGATCTATTATCTATAATTATATCCATTATTATATTAGATATTATATAAATATACATTATATTTCATAGTACAGTTTATAATTTATACATTTAATATTTAAATATACTTTATATATGAAATTCTCTTACATTTATAATATATAGTATACTTAAATATAATATGTACATTTGCATATATATTTATATTTAATATTAGGACAATTGACAATGTAAAGCAAAAATAATAATGTATTTAAGATAATAAGATATAAGAAAGTAAAATAGAATTAAATAGAATTAAATTGTTGCAATTTTCTACATTGTTTGCACAGTAATATTTGAAGGTAGACAGTGATAAGTTAAAGATGAATATCATACTCTCTAGAACATACACTAAAAAGTAGTAAAAATAGCCCATTAAGGAAATAAAGTATAATTCTTAAAAATATTTGATTAACTTAAAAGAAGACTATAAAAGAGAAACAGGAAAATCAGATAGAAAATAAATGCCACAATGTTGGAACTAAACCCAATAATTTAAATAATTACGTTAGATATAAATGTACTCCATAAAAAGGCGGAGATTTTCAGACTGGATTTAGAAAGTTAAACCCAACTTTGTGTTGTCTTTAAGATACACACTTTAAGTATAATTAGGAAATAAATAAAGACAGATATATACTGAAATAAAGTGGAAAAAGCTGTTGTAGCTTTCAGAAAAAATAGACATTGAACAGAAAGATAGAGATATTTTCAAATGATAAAAAGGCCAATTCATAAAAAAGCTTTAAGAATTTTAAACATATATGCACTTAATGACAGAGCTTCAAAATACATCAACCAAACATTCAACACAACCAAAAAGGATAAGTAGACAAATTCATAATGATAGAGATTTTAACACCCCTCTGGATAAATGGAAAAATTTGCAACGATAGAGATTTTAATTGCTAGATCAAAGAACTAACAACAGTAAAGGTAAAGATATAGAAACTGAACAATACTGCCAAACAAAATGAACAAATTAATATTTATAGAACATTCTATCCAACAACTCTGAGATACAAATTCTTTTGAAATGCACATGAGATAACCAAAACAAATCATATGCTGGGTCATAAAAAAGGTCTAAAAACTGTCAAGAAAAGGAAATCACACAGAATATTTCTCTGATTATAACAGTATTAAATTAGAACTCATATGTAGAAAACCTCAAGTTATTTAGAAAATATCCTACATACATCTAAATAACCCATGAGACAAAGAATAAACCACTAGGAAAATTTTTAAAATACTTCCAACTGAGTCATGATGAAGATAAAATAGACACGAATTTGTAAGATGCAGCTAAGGCAATGCTTAAGAGAAATTTGCTGATTTGAACTCCTGATTAGAGAAGAAATGGTTAAGATAAATGATCTCAGCTTTTATTTCAGAAAGCTAGGAAAAGTAGAGGAAATTAATTTGAACAAAAATTTAAGTTGTTTAGTAGCTATGTTTTTTCTTTTTTACTTTCTATTTCATCATTTCTGCTTTTAACTTTATTTTCTTACCTCTATTTAAAAAAAAAAAAACAGAAAGCATAAATTGATGAAATAGAAAGCATAAAACAATACACCAACTAAACAACTTAAATGTTAGTTCTTTGAAAAGATTAATACATTTTATAAAATCCTAGCAAGATTGGCCAAGAAAAAAGGAGAAAAAAGACAAATAGCTAGTGTCCAGAATGAAAGATATAATAGTGCTGCAAGTCCTATAGTTATTGAAAGAAAAATAAGAGGATACTTAAACAGTTATATGCCAATAAGTTGACCATAGATGAAATGGAAATTTCTTGATAAATACAACTTACCAAAACTGAAAACACAAAAAATTGAAAATCTGAAAAGCCCTATGTATAACAGGAGAAATAGTTTGAATTAAAATTTACAGGCACACACGGAGATACACAAATTTGAAATCCATATGGCTTAACTGGTGAATTCTACTAAGCATTTCAGAAGAAATAATACCAGGCTTACACAAAACTTCTTCCAAAATAGAGGAGAAGAAAATAAACATTTCTCAACTCATTTATGGGGCCAGAATAGCTCAAATTACAAATTTGACAAGGATATTGCCAAAAAAATGTTTAAAGAAAATAAAATTACAGGTAAAAATCACTTATGAATATACACAAATATCTTCAACAAAACATTAATAAATCAAACACAGTGATATATAATGGATTATATCATCCATAATTAATGGCATATATACAAGAAATGCAAAATTGACGTTATAATAAAAAATAATAATTCATCACATTAACATAATAAAAGGGGAAATCATATGAAAATAAATGCATAAAAAGCATTTAACAAACTTTAAGGCTGATTTGTGATAAAATTCTCAGCAAACTAAAAATAAGAGTATTTTCTCAATCTAATAAAGGGCATCTATTAAAAACAGTTATCAACAAATTTAATGGCAAAATATTGACCACTTTCTCCCCAATAGGTATAAGAATGTCTATTCTCACTATTTTAACATTGTACTTAGTGGAAGTTGTAATCAGCGCAATAAGGCAAGAAGAATAATCAAAAGGCATAGATAGTAGGAAGGTAACACGAAACCATTTTTTTTCCCAAGATGATATGATTAAATACATAGAAAACTCTGAGAAATTCACTGGGGGAAAAAACTATTACAACTAATGAGTAAATTTAATGCATTGCAAGATATAAGGTTGAAATACAAAAATCAGTTTTATTTCTCTATACTAACCAAAAAAATGAAAACTGAAATTAAAAAAGAAAGATTTATAAAAGCATTAAAAAATGAAATACCAATACCTAGGAATAAATTTATAAAAGTTGTGTATTTTGTCTGTCTTGAAAACTATAAAACATTGCTAAGAAATTTAAAAATCTTAATAAGCGAAAAGATACCATGTTCTTAATTCGAAGACTTTACATTACTAAGTATTCATTAGCCCCAAATTTATCTATAGATCTCACAAAAGTAACAAAGTAGCAACATTTTTTGAAGGAATTGACACAGTGATTCTAAAATTTATTTGGAAATGCAAACTATAGTCAAAACAACCTTGAGAAGACAAAGTTGAAGAATTTCCACCTTCTGAATTCAAGACTTGCTCTAAAGCTAAAATAATCAGGACAGTTTATTACTGGAATAAGGAGATGTAAATAGATCTACAGGTAAACAAGCAATTGATTTACAACAAAGGCACAAGATTCGTAGGGAAAGCAGTGTCTTTTTAACAAATGGTGCTGGAAAAACTGTTCAAATGTCTGGATGAAAAAAGACCCTTCACACCATAACCAAAAATTAATTCAAAGTGGATTATAGACCTAAACATAAAAGCTAGAACTTTAAATCTTCCAGAAGGTCTTTGAAACCTTTGAAATAGGCAAATGTTCTTAAGTTCCAGAAGGGTATCTTAGCGATCATACCTTGTTTTTTACCCAAGAGAGAGGAAAGTATATTTCCACAAAAAGAATGTGTACAATATTGTATAATTTTTTTTTTTTAATTAAAGACTATTTGAGAGAGAGAGCATGTATGAGCAGGGTAGGGATGTGAGGAGCAGAGGGGGAGGGAGAAAGAATCTCAAGTGGATTCTGAACTGACTGTGGAGCCCATTGGGGTTGTGGGGGTGGGGCTTGATCTCATGACCCTGAGCTCATGAGATAATGACCTGAGCTGAAACCAAGAGTCTGATACCCAACCAACTGAGCCAACCAGGCACCCCTATATAATTAAAAGTTGCTTAAAGGGGCATCTAGGTGGATCAGTCAGTTGAGTGTCTACCTTTGGCTTGGGTCCAGGGTCCCAGGGATCGGAGGCCCGTGTTGGGCTTTCTCCTCAGCCTGCTTCTCCCTCTCCCTCTGCCACTCCCCCTGCTTGTGCTCTCATTCTCTCTGTCAAATAAATAAATAAAATCTTTTTAAAAAATTTTTCTAAAAGAGTAGAACTTAACTGTTCTCCCTGAATGAATGAATGGATGAATGGATGAATGAATAAAGTGACATTTGTGTTAATGGACTGGTTAGTGGGGATTCTTTCAGATATCAAATCATCACATTTGTATACTGAACATACTACAATCTCATGTGTTAGTTATATTTCCATAAAGCTGAAAGAAAAGAATGTTTAGAGAAGCTATATTCATAGCAGTCAAAAACTGGACACAATCCAGATATTCCTCAGCAGAATTGATAAACAAATTGAGGCATAGTAATACAACAGAATGCTACTCAGCAGTAAAAAAGGTTAAGAACTACTGATTCATGCAACAATAAGGATGATTCCTAAAAATGTTTTCTTGAGAAAAAGAAGCCATGTATATAAAATCCAAGAACTGGTAAAAGAGAGTGTGTGCTTAATGGAATCAGAGAATTATTGCCTCTGGAAGGGAAGACTGACTGGATAGGGGCATAAAGGAACTTTCTCGGGTGATGAAAATGTGCCATGTCTAGTTTTGGATAGTGGGTACGTGGAGTATATAATTGTCAAAACTCTTCAAATTGAATACTTGAGAACCATTCATTTTATTATATGTAAAACATACCTCATTTATACTGTATGTAAAATTATAGACTCACCTGAGATAATAAATAATTCTATAACATACTGACAATTGTCTTTTGCAAGCATTTCTAAGAACTTTTAAAATGAGTCATCTTATCCTGAATATAACCAAATGTCTACATATTACCACCATTTATGGAAAGTAGAGGGTAGAGAAACAAGTTATTTGATACAACAAGGAAATAGAACAGCCAAACCCAAAATATGGAATATTCCAAAGGACAAATGATAGTATTTCTTCTAAAGAAATGAGGAGGACCTGTTACAGACTTAGACAACCAAATAAAGTATAGTGCTTGGGCCTTCTTTATATCTTTTACCGAGTAAACCAACTGTAAAAAAGCATTTTTTTTAGAACAGTTGAAGAAGTCTGAATATGAACTAGGTGGATGATAAAATGTTACTGACTTTGTTAAATGTAATAATGGTATTGTAACTACATTTTAAAATCTCAGTTGTTAGCAACATGTAGTGAAGTATTTAGAGTCAAATGACATGATGTCTGAAATTTCTTTTAAAAGATTCTAGCATATATAAAAATGTAAGGGATGAGGATAAATGGAGCAGGTTTGGCAACAAGGTTGTAATTACTGACTCTAGGTAATGGGAACATATGATTCATTATACTATTATACTATACATATATTCATTATACTATAGTATAATGTATACAGTATACATTATACTATACTATTCATTATACTATTCATTCTACTATACTATACATATGTATACTATATTATATATATGATTCATTATACTATACATATGATTCATATACTATATTCAATGTACTATACTATCATATATACTATTTTGTGTCTGCTGATAATATACAACACTAAAAATTTTAATAAATTATTTTATGTGAACCACAAGTTACTCTTCCAGTAAAAGAGATAGCTGGCTACCACTCAAGTTCTTATTCACATGCTTCCAAATTGCCTATAAATCATTCACTGTTTTTCAACTATTACATTGTACCTATCTTTTTGTCATTAAACAATTAACACTAATGAGTTAATTAAAGCAAATATCATAGTTAATAAAATTAACCTCTTTTTCTTATTTTCTATAGCATATCATTAAATGAATTTTCATATATATTTTATATTATATTATTATAATTAATACTTTATATTTATATTTTTATATATTGTATATATAACCAGATACTATCACTTTTCTTCTCTGAAAATCAAAATAAACCCAAGCTCTATGAAGCCTTACAGACTTAATAAACTGGATCTTTTTTCCAAAGTTTTTGGACTTTTCAAATGTATAAAGTGAATTAAATTGATTTTTGCTAACATCAACTTCTGAACTCCAGTATGCATTTTTAAACTTATTACTGAACATGTACAGAGCTAAAAGTAGAAGTGGACTGTCTTTTCCCATTACAATGACAATCTAAATTAACATGTTAACAAATCTCAACCTTTTATTCACCAAGGTAAAGACTCCTACTCTTCTCTCTTTCATTATTACCTCAAAGGACCTCTTTTCCAAGTCTTTTTTTTTTTTTTTTGTAAAATATACTGAATTGTTTCTCATACTGAAATATTTGGTGGTTAATACTTTCTTTGGCAATGTTAGTCACACACTGATTATGTGCTTCCATTTTTAAGGAAGGCTAATTATAGATCAAGACATATACACACACACTATCTTAACACCCTGATGTCATGCAAGACTCTATTTAATTACCAACTACTCCACAAATCCATTCCTGATCCCACCTTTCCCACCTACCCTTACCCCTTCCCTGCATTCCCAGTGGATTTGATCTGCATCACTTTTAGGATATGTATTATCTTCTGTCCACATTTCTGCCTTTGGAGAGATTGTGAGTCATCATGTAAAAATCTCTCTGCTCTAAAGTCAGAAATTTTAGTTTCTTCAACCTAGGCCAAAAATCCAAAGTCCCTGGACCCATATCCTCATCTGTTATGGTGAAAGCAACATTAACCTATCCTGCAGTGCTATTCTGAGGATTAAATGAGATTCCCTGTGATCAATACAACCTCTGTCATATGATGTCCAGAACATAGTAAGATCTCCTTACATGTTAGCAATTTGTATTGTCATACAGTTATTTCCACTCATCTGTTTCCCATACTCCCTTGTAAGTTCCTCAAGGATAAAATTTGTGCCAGTTAGTTCTTTGCATATAGTAAGGACCTGAAAATAATTCAGGAGGAGAAATAAAGGAAAAATGGCATTTTAAGTGGATAAGAAACATTAGGTAGCATTTTAAATAAAATGTGTTTACTTAACACAGAAATCAGGGAAATATATCATATTGGATGATTAGATTCTCTTCAGAGAATGCCAGCCAGTGTGAGATTGCAGAATAAGGACCTGTTTTAGAACTAATTTTAAATGTGAGGTGTGTTTATTAGCAAAGATAGGGGTAGTTTCTCTTAGCTTTACTATATTTCATTTACCACACCATACTGAATAAGTAATTTAGCATTAAACAAAATAAAATCCCAGTGGTTAGATTGAATGTTTCACTCTTCAGCAGTCGGTGCTGCCATTGTTAGAGGATGCCTTGAGCACCAAGGAAATACAGAATGAATCTAAAATGAAAGGGCAAAACAGGAAGCACAAGTAGAGAGATTTGAAAGAGACGACAGGCCAGAAGTCTGGGTGACCTTAAAGGATAAGAAGCTTCAACCTACCTGAATGGCAATAAAATACTCCTTGTTTTAATTGTGCCAAAAAAACCTGTGTACCAAATTCTGCATTCACAATGGCACTGTCATGGCTAACCTACTATAGTTATATCTACGAGTAGAAGAGGAAGAACAGAGTAAATCCTATTTCATTGGGAAAATCCTAACAACTGATTCCTTTCCAAAGCTCGAAGATGCCATATGGATGGAAAATATCCAAGTGCTCTGAGTTACAGATTATCTGAAATGGTAAAAGCTAAAATCTAAAAAATGTAAAGGTAGATAATGGTCTGCTTGGCTCCATGGCCCAAACTATATTCAATTTTCCAAGTCTAGCTCATATTCAAGAGGATAAATAACCATTATCACATAAAATAAATGTGAGGAAAGAGCCACACTGATAAATAGTGATGCATACATTCAAATAGAAAAAGGAAAGACAGAAAACAATTAGGACATAGTCCTGGCAGAGGGGTCTAAATTGACATATTGTGGCCTTGTAGTTATCCGATTTATTCACATTTTTATCATTTGATTGCAAAAATAAAACCTTTTATTGTGAGCAGTAGTCTTACAAGAATTTAATTTTCAGATTTTCCCCCAAAGAAATCATTTTCCCTATTATATATAATTATAGATGGTCCTTTCTCAGTGTGTCTCATCCAATGTCATGAGAGTTTATACTTACGACCTAAATCTTCACAGATGGATGCCAAGTAATGAAGCCGTCTCTAAAAAGTTCAACCATCTAAAAGATTCCAATACAATACAGGACTTCAGCTGCCATTGTTTGAAAGTGGTATTTATCACACAATCTAGCTTTATTCAGTTTATTTATGTATGCTGCATTGATTGTAGAACAAAATTGTAATGAAATATATTTGCATTTATAACCTAAGGCTACTGCAGGTACCCTAGAATTTCTGGAGCATATCCAATTCCATATAATTTTATTCTTTTTTAACAAATTAAATGTCACTTAATTTGTATGCCTTTGTAAAACTTTTCATAAAATAAATTTACAGTTCAAAAAAATTATCTGCAAGTAGAATTCCTTTTTTCTATTTAGAAAAATGCTATTACCATGCTTAAAATGATTTTAAATCTAAATCTCTTTCTGTTTAAGATACAGTCCCAGAAAGGAATATCTAGAGACGACAGCTGCTTGAGACCCACTCCCAGTCAGGCACAGTGTAGGATGGGTTAGCATGGAATAGCTCAAGTCAGTGACCATTTACCAACTGTCCCACCACACCTTTGTTATACACCACGCATCATTCTCAGCACATCAGAATGACTTCAAGTCTCTGTGGACAGGTCTGACGTTATTCTGATGGGCTTTCCTCTGTATGTAAGGAGCTTCTTTGTCCTAGCTGCCTTCAAGAGAGCCTGTCTACAATTATAATTCCTCATTCTTACTATCAGGTGTCTCGAGGACTTTTGAGATTCTAAAATCTTGGGGGGAGACCATTCTGCCTCTAGTACATGACGCTGGTTCCATTCGCGAGATTGGGAAAATTTTCATGGAGAATTTGTTCCACTATATCTTCTAGACTTCTTTCCTTCTCCTCCCCTTCAGGGATTCCAATAATTCTGATGTTGGAACATTTCGTGGCGTCATTTATTTCCCTAATTCTGTTCTCGTGGCTTCTAAGATATTTGTTCCAGGCTTCCTCCTGATCCTTTCTCTCTGTTTGTCCTCCAGATCACTAATTCTATCTTCTGCCTCAGTTACCCTAGCTTTTAGAGAATTTAGATTAGATTGGAACTCATTGAGAGCATTGTGAACATCATCCCTAGTGGCTTTCAGTTCTGCCCTAATCAATTCCATTTTGTCATCCATGGCTTTCTCCAACCTAGCTATTGCCTGGATGATTGTTAGCCTGAATTCCCTTTCTGACATATTGTCTATGTCAATACCCATTACCTCTGTTGCAGAAGGCCCAACCTCTGAATTTTTCTTCTGTTGGGCATTCCTCCTCCTAGTCATTTTGGTGAGAGATGGCTGAACGGATGTAGCTGGATGTATCAACCATGGTGCAGTCAAGGTGCACCCTGGAACGCTTCTGAGCAATCAGGAGTCCCCACCCAAACGAAAGAAAAAAGAAAGAGAGAAAAAAGAAAAAAAGAGAGAGAGAGAGAGAGAGAGAGACAGGAAAAAAAGAAAGATAAAATAAAAGAGAAGGCCCAGCCCAAATGGGCCCCAAGGTGAGATTTATGAAGTATACAAACAAATATAGACAAACAAAAAGACTGATAAAAGTAGATGACAAGAGAAAAAAAAAATACATACATATATATAAAAAAAAGCAAAACAAAAAAAGAACCTCGTCAAAAAGAACCCCAAGTATAAGATTTATATACTACTGGGACAAACACAAATACACAGAAACACTGGCAGAAGAAAAAGATGGGAGAGTGGTTATAAATTCTCAGTGTGGGCAAGAACCAAGATGCCCTTCAACAGACAAATGGATAAGGAAGATGTGGTCCATATACACCACAGAGTATTATGCCTCCATCAGAAAGGATGAATACCCATGTTTTGTATCAACATGGACAGGACTGGAAGAGATTATGCTGAGTGAAATAAGTCAAGCAGAGAGAGTCAATTATCATATGGCTTCACTTATTTGTGGAGCATAACAATACGGAGGCCATGGGGAGATGGAGAGGAGAAAGAAGTTGAGGGAAATTGGAGGGGGAGATGAACCATGAGAGACTATGGACTCTGAAAAACAATCTGAGGATTTTGAAGGGGCGGGGAGTGGGAGGTTGGGGGAGCCACGTGGTGGGTATTATGGAGGGCACGTATTGCATGGAGCACTGGGTGTGGTGCATAAACAATGAATTCTGTTACGCTGAAAAGAAATTAAAAAAAAAAAGAATGACTTTAAGTCTTCTAGGTTAGTCCTTCAGGCTTCAGAAGGACAATCCTTTTTGTTTCAAACTCTCCAGGAAATGGGGACTAAGAGCTGCACCGACATCCCCTAATTTGTCCTCGGCAGTATCACTGGACTAAAAGTGCCCTGAGGGCCTGTGTAGATCCAACTATCCCCTGGAAAAGCACCAGATGTAACCCAGGAAAGGCTTTTCTGTCTAGTCTTCTTGAATGGCTTACTGGATTGTTTTTGCCTGTCCATTTCATTCTTACTTCCTGGAACTGCTGAGAAGATCAAAGTCTCTCATCTTTTCAAGTAGATTGTTTTTCTCTTTGCATTTTAGGTCTACTTTCTTGGCAATTTCCTCACTTCATCTTCTGATTTTTTTTTAAACTTCTTACTTTATTACTTTTCATTAACTCTTTTTGTCTATGGTCTTTCTTTTTGTAGCAACCTGTTATGTACTTGAGGGATGTAGTATTTTTCTTTGATAGGGATACAAGTGCTCATTTTTTGGAGACTTCTTAGCCCAGTCTAGATTCTTCCCCCTGGGTTGCATTTCTTTGTTTATTTGAGTCTCCAGCATTGGCACAAAGTGATGCCTGATTTCCCACTCATCTGTAATCATGGGGCTATATAAATTGACTTGACGATCTCAGCTCCAGGACGGGCTTACTTGTAAAAGTGAACCAAGGGTTTCACTGTATGGTTATCTGACTGAGTTATTTTATCAGGTAACACTGAAATCATTTTCTTTAGCTCTTCTTAGGCTACTGAGAGTCCCTGAGAAGAATCCTGCAAGCCACTGACCAGAGGGTCCAATACTGGCTGTCAGGATTCTGGAAACCAAGTGGAACCAAGGGCTAGAAATGGAAATGTCTCACTCAGGTGGAGATATTCACTTAATAGTTTTTCAGTCAGAGCCTCCAGACTTAACACAGATTTCCATACCAGGGCGTGTGGGTGGATTAGTTGGTTAAGTGTCCAGCTCCTGATTTTAGCTCAGGTCATGATCTCTGGGTTCTGAGATCAAGCCCCACATAGGCTCTGCCAAAACAGATTTCTGTACAATTTTGCTTTTAGCCCTACATTTACCACCACTTCTGGAGATACATATGGTCACAAATTCTTGAGTCTCTTTATTCATGATTTATTTAACAGTTTTCCTGACTCCCGGCTTCAAATCAGCTTTTCAGGTTTTGCTAAGTCAGTCTGTCAAGTATATCTGCTTTTCCAGTTCACAATGATGAGGCTGTTGGTCCTCACCAGGTCTTTGGCCTTGTGATGGTAAGTAAGTAAGCCTGTGGATCTCAAAGGAGCAGTATTGCTCCCAAGGGGTACACTGGAAATTTGTAGAATTTTTTTTTTGCTTGTTAGTTGGCTTGTTTTAGTTAACACAGTGACTGAGGGATACTGCTGGCATTTGATACACAGGAGATAACTTTATTTTTGTTATTCTATAATAGTTTGCCTATTGAATGATAACACAGTCCAATCCTAGATAATAATTCTGGCTATAGACAGAGTTCTAATATAGACTCTGAATTCTGCAGAAATGCCCTAAGTGGAAATAATTTTTTTTTACATTTGTAGAAGGAATTTTGCTTTTTTATTTCACTTTGATCTGATCACAAAGAACATTTTTCCTTTTCTAATATCTATTTATCCTCCCAGAAATGCAAATTAGTCATGTTGATTTTATTAACAGGACTGAAAAATTAAGCAAGCTGAGTTCGCAGGAGTGCTAGCTGTTGTTTTTGTTTCTTTTCACATTTTTAATTGAGTCCTCCATGAGAATGCTAAGTAAACCTTGATTCTAATTTATGATAAATACAATTAATTCAAATATTTTTAAAAAGATTTTATCTATTTCTTTGACAGAGAGAGAGAGAGATCACAAGTAGGCAGAGAGGCAGGCAGAGAGAGGGGGGGAAGCAGGCTCCCTGCTGAGCAGAGAGCCCGACGTGGGGCTTGATCCCAGGACCCTGAGATCATGACCTGAGCTGAAGGCAGAGGTTTAACCCACTGAGCCACCCAGGCACCCCAAATTAATTCAAATATTTAAAAATAATTAATGGCAGCCTCAAAAAGAGCAAAATTAATAAAATCTACAAATCAGTTTTAAAAACTTCAATTATTGCCTTATTTGGCTTGAACAACTCTAAACCACGAGTCTCTACTAGCATACTTAGGGACTGAGAAGGAAGGAAGAGGGGAAAAGTTCTTTTTTTTTTTTCAAAAAAGTAAAAAATATGACACTATGAGAGTGTAGTGGTTTTTCCTCAAAGGGACTCAGTATATTGTCAAAAGAGTAATTCCCTTACTATCACTTCCTCACAGTTTAAAAGTCACAAAATGGAGAAATAAGGAGTTCTCATGCCAATAAGGACTCTCTTTCAATACCTGGAAGTTAATATTTTCATCATACATATATTAATGCATATCTTATTTCCCCTGTGATTTGCCTCATCTTGCATTATTCTACATCAGTGATAGACTTCCAGAAAAGGACTTAAATAATGTTGTATTTCGTGCTTCATCTTCAAAACGTCACATGAGGCGTCAAACTGTCAAAACTATTTAACCCATTATTTTTTTGCGAAGGTAGAATACATGTACATTGGTCATATTATACTAATAATTTTCCAGATAATTTTATTAAATAATTTATACAACAGCCTGTGGGCTGTTGTAGTAAAAAAATAAAAATACTTCTTATATAACATAAGAAGTTGCTAATATGAGAGAAAATTATTTTTCCAAGCATATCACCATCAGTGAACTAACAAGTTTAAACTGTTCAGAGCAATCACTCACTGAAGGGTTAACATATGGTGTTTCAACCATGGCCACTCTTTGAGAATAAATCATTTATGATAATAATTTAATTGCTTGAACTATTTACATAGGATCTACCTCATTCAAGTCATCAGTAAATATCTTTATTTGTTTTCAAGGTTAGCTTAATGTATATGTAGGTAACATTGCCACCTCACTCCCAATGACACAATTTATATTATATTTTGAGGCAGGATTTCGATGCTTAGACTTTTGTGGGCAAAAAAATACTAGCATGCCCAAAAGTCTATTGTTTCTGTGCCTATAAATTACTCTTCTGGTAATTTCCCAGATGTTCCCAGCTTGCCATAGCTAGTTGAATACAAGCTAGTGAAAGTCTCCTCATTTCCACCAACCCAAGTCATTCATTCAGTAAATATTATAGAATGTCATAGACTTCTTTAAAAAAAAAAAAAAAAAAAAGCTTCAGAGCAGCTCAGGGAATAGAACCAGGGGGCTATGCATATCAAATATTTTATCTCTAAAGAAAAAGGAAAAACTTGGGATATCAAGTATATCCCAAACACAAAATATTTTATTAATGCTTTAAAGACATTTATATCTATGGGAGTATATTAAAAGGGTTTTAAAGTGTCATTCACACCCAGCAATAATAAAAAGTCACATAAACAAAAAAATAGTAACTTTTCTTGTATCCTGCAGAGAACTGATACCACAAAGCAACCAAGTAACCTGAAATCTATGAAAACACAGGCCCTTCCGCATAGAAAGGAAGTGAGCTATGGCTAAATTGTAGCAGAATACGTGAGGGAGAGATGCTCCACATAAGTAAGATTTCCTCTAAAAATTTTAACATTTCTAAGGGCTCATTGTGAGCTAACAAGAGCATATACAATCTCTGAGAACTGCTGACCGAAGGATGGTCCCCTTGCAGGTTCTTTTCTACTGACATTTACTGGGCACCAAGGAAAAAGGCTGTGAGCAGGGCAAGAGACCAGAGAAATCCTTTCTCAGTACTATAAACCTAGGAAGGGAAGCAACCACTGCTATGGAAAAATCCCAAAGCTCCACCAGATCCTTCTCCCCTGTGGGACTGAACTCTTAGCCCGGTGGGCAAAGGGCAGAAAACCTGTGCTTCTAGGGCACAGATAAAGCCCCTTTGAATCTGAAATAAGGGTAAAAGAAAAAGTTCTTGTATCCCTGGAGAAGGGATGGAAAACCCGGACCATGAATGGTCTCCTATTGCTGAAGAGGGGCTGAAAACTCTAACACATGAGACCCACCATGGCAAAATTTGGCTGCCACATATGCCTAAAACTAAGGCTGAACTAGGATACACAGAATCACCTTTGCTCCTACCTCTAGACCAAACACTGAGTAGCAAGCACTCACAGTTTTCCATTATAAGAAAGTCAGGAGGATGGAGAAAAAAACCCCACTCTTAAGCATAAGCATAAAGAAGGATAAAAGTAGAAGATGGAAAAGAAACATAACTCTTTAGTAACCCATACCATATATAAGATAACGCCAGAAAGTTTTGCAGTTGGCTGTGCACAGAAGGTAATCATAGCAACAATATACAAATACAAAACAACTCACTCCTCGGTACTTAGATACAAACTCCAACACTAATGACCTAGAAGAAAAGCCTTGCCCATTTCTAGACATAAATTCTGTTTACTTTGGTCCTTACTGCTCTATGTAAATATGAGCATTCTGAAGAAAAAGAAAATCTCTTGTGAAGAGACTAGAGAATAAGCCTAACCAGACCAAAGATGAACCAGATATTGAAACTATCAGACATGGAGTTAAAAATAAGTGCTCTTGGAGCGCCTGGGTGGCTCAGTGGGTTAAAGCCTCTGCCTTTGGCTCAGGTCATGATCCCAGGGTTCTGGGATTGAGCCCACATGGCTTTCTGCTCAGCAGGAAGCCTGCTTCTTCCTTTCCCTCTGCCTGCCACTCTGCCTACTTGTGATCTCTATCTCTGCTTCCCCCACCCCCTGCCTGCCTCTCGGCCTACTTGTGATCTCTGTCAAATAAATAAATAAAATCTTTAAAAAAAGTGCTCTGAATATGTCAGTGGCTCTTAGTCATCAGAGAAGGACAAACACTGTATGATTTCACTCATATGGGAATTTAAGAAACAAAACAGAATAACATAGGGGAAGGGAGTGAAAAATAAAATAAGATGAAAACAGAGAGACAAATCATAAGAAACCCTTAACTATAGGAAACAAACTGAGGGTTACTGGAAGGGATGTAGGTGGGAATGGGGTAACCGGGTGATGGGCATTAAGGAGTACACTTGATATAATGAGCCCTGGGTGTTATATGCAACTGATGAATCACTAAATTCTACCTCTGAAACTAATAATACAGTATATGTTAATAAAAACATTTAAAAAATATGTCAGTAGCTCTAGTTTAAAAGATGGACAAAATGTCGGGGTGCCTGGGTGGCTCAGTGGGTTAAACCTCTGCCTTCAGCTCAGGTCATGATCTCAGGGTCCTGGGATCCAGCCCCACATCGGGCTCTCTGCTCATCAGGGAGCCTGCTTCCCCCTCTCTCTCTGCCTGCCTCTGTGCCTACTTGTGATCTCTCTCTGTCAAAATAAATAAATAAAATTTTTTAAAAAATGGACAAAATGTATTAAGAGAGCCAACAGATGGAAAAATCTAATGGAAATACCAGAAATAAGCATGGTAACAAGATGAATATCTTTGACAGGCTTGTAGGTAAACTCAACACAACTAAGGAAAGAATCAGTAAACTAGAAAATAGGACAATAGAAATTTCATAAATCAAAGCACAAAGACAAAAAGGAATGAAATCAAAACACAACAGAAAAAGCATCCAAGAATTATCAGAGTCTAAAATTTGTATAATTGAATACTAGAGAAGAAGAAAGAAAGAATTAGGCTGAAGATATATTTGAACACACAATGGCCAAGAATTTTTCAAAAATGACAAAACACATCAAATCAAAAGTATGAAAGATAAAAAAAATTAGAGCAGAAGATAGGAGAGAGGAATTTGGAGTATGCAGTTGTAAGTTTCTTATACTACACAGGAAATAAGTTAATATTATTTGAAGGTAGACTGTTATTAAAGATGAATATTTAAGACCCACTAAAAATTCAAAGGGGTATAAATAAAATATAATTGATTTTTAGACAAAAATAATCACACTATATTGTGGAGTTTATAACCTCTCATACATGTAAAACGTGTAAGAGAATAAAGTCAAGGGAGGGAAGAAATAGAAGTACACTATTAAAAAGTTTATCTACTCCATATGGTGTAATACCACTTAAAGGTAAGCTGTGATAAGTTAAAGATACGTGTTATAAACAAAAGTAACCACTAAAATAACAAAAGGAAGAGTTCTTTAAATTTAAAAACATATCAGTGGTTGCTTGGGGGATGCCAGTGGTTACGGGGTCAAGGGTTTGGGTTGGCGTTCAGGCAAAAAAACCATGAAGTAATGGAGTGATGGATATGTTCACTATTTGAAGTGCAGTGATAGCTTCATAGGTATACACATTTCAAAACTTACCAATTGTACCCTTAAATACCTGCAGTTATTTGTATCAATTATTTCTCAATAAAGCTGTTTTTCAGAAACTCTATCAAGCAAACAGCCTAGCTTTTAAAAATGAGCAAAAATATTTGAACAGACACTTCCCCAATGAAAGTAGATAAATGGTCAAACAAAAGACGTTCATGAAAAGATGCTCGGGCTCATTAGCCATTAGGGAAATGCAAGTTAAAACTACATTGAGATGTCACTTCACACCCCCAAGGTGTTTGACAACACTGAGTGGTGACGAAGATTCAGAACAACTGGAACTCTGATACATAAAAAATAATACAGCCACTCTGGAAAGCAGTTTGGCAACTTCCTACAAAGTTAAACCTACTTATCATAAACACAGTGGTTCTTTTCCTAAAGTATTTATTTGAGAGAAATAGAAGCTTGTATTCTTAAGAAAAAAGCCATACATGAAAATTTCTGGTAAAAATCTAAATGCCCCTATACTCCTGATTGGACACACAAACTGTGAGACCCCCCATATACAAGGGAACCTACTTAGAAATAGAAGGGAACAAATTGATACATACAACAACACAAATGAACCTCAAAAATATTTCACTGAGCAAAAGAAATAAAATGCATTGGAACATTTACTATATGATTCCCTTTATATAAAATCCTGGAACAGGCAAAGCTAATCTATGGACTAGCAAATAGATTGGGGATTGCCCAAGGCTGGGAGTGGGAAAAGAAGGGGTGGAAAGCAGCACAAGAGTTCTTTGTGGAGTGATAGTATTATTCTAAATCTTAATTTTGGTAGTGGTTATATGAGTCTAGAAATTCTGTCAAAATTCATCAGGCTCTCTGTATAAAAATGAGTGCATTTTATTTTCATGTAAAGTTCTCCTTAATAATGTCTATTTCAAACAAAAAAAGAAAACTTAAGGTCATGGTGGTAGTCAGTGAGGTGAAAGAAATCATCCCAGTTCCTTTAATCTACACCAAACCCTGGGCTTAACTTTATTAACTGGTATTTTATAGATGGATTCCTACACAAAGGATTCAGATATTCAGCAAAAAAAAAAAAAATCTTACTTCCTCACAATACAATCTCCTGTTAAAGGTCTGATAGAAGTAGAGACTAATGCTATGAAGTTTTTAAACTACACTTACAAAGTCTTAACACTAAAGAAAAGGCTGTGACTTCTAGGCTGTGCATTCTATTTAATAAAATTATCCATTCATATTAATCTTCTTAACCTTCTAAGGATGAAATGCTTGATAATTTCAACATAAGAAACACCACCGGAAGGCTTCATCTGTTATGCTGAGAATTGGTATGTTAACTTTCAAAAGCAGGATTCAAATTAATATGGGCACTGACAACCCTGTCAAGTAGCAAATAAAATATGCAAGGAAAAGAGATTGGAAAAACACACACCAAAAAGTTGTGGTACTATGGGTGGTTACTTTCTCTTCTACTTACTGGTATTTTACAGTTTCTATAGCAATTATTGTATTACTTTGTGATAAAAATGAGTAAAAATTATTTGTAGTTATTTAAGCACAAGTAAAAAGATAAATACATTTCTCATTGTTCTGCATACCTCTTTATCTGAAAGTTTTATGCACCTGACACTGACAATGTTTTAAGGTGAGTAGAACATATATGCCTTAGCTAACTTTTGAATATCTTTCCTAATTTTGAAAAGGGATATTTCCTGCCTACAGTTTCTATTTTCTAGCACAAAGCTTGACTTTAGCAGCTGTATAAACACGTACTGAAAATTCATATGTTGGCAATGTAAAGTTAAGCAGGGCAGAGAGCATATTCTACAGACATCTGGCCTTAGATCCTCTTCCCTGAGGACACTGACCTCCAAATAGTGTTGACAGGACAGGTCATTCATCTATCCTACATGGCCCTCCTACCAGCACTTCCCCAGCTCCGCCCTCTTAATGTTCTAGGGAGCTGCCAAGCTACTCATCGCAACCAGACTTAGGAGAGGTTTTCCTTATTTTTATATTCAAATTTCTACACGTTTCTCATTCTATTTATAAACCCCAAAGTATTCTGCCTCCTAAGGCGAGAGCCTGAAATTTCAGTGCTCAATCTACAGGTAACTAATGTATATCCCATGATATTCTTTACAGTCTCTGGTCCCTAATGCGAACTCAGACTGTTACACCAGGTAATTACAAACCAGCAGCAAATGACTTACTGAGGGAGGGAGGTTAAGGCAGGCAAACAACCTAAAGGGAAGAGCATAGCCTCAGCACTTTTATTTATGAAGCCAACCAAAAGAGCAACTGTTTTTGCTCTTTTTTTTTTTTTTTTAATGAATATAAAGGAAGACACTGCAAGCTCAGGTAGAGCTCTCTTTGATTGCTTCAAAGCCATTCCAGACCATCAAGGCAACCCTGTGTCATCCACACTTTAATATTGATATGGGATTCCAAAGCAAACCCCAAAGCATGCCACTGTGCATTGTGTCTTCATTACTTTCTGGGTCCTTTCTGCCTTATCTTGCCTTAATAAAGTCCTTGTCTCCCTCTTCATCCCTGTTTTTTACATTGATATTCTTGGCTCCTTTGTGGTTGCTTCTGTAACTGACTAGTATAAGAATTAGAGATAATTTATATAAAAATTCAGCAAGTGGTTATTATTGTTGTTGGTTTCACTAGTACCATAATCTACCTGTATTTTTCCCTCTCTGGTCCCATGTTTTCCATCCTACCAAATTTGAAATCTTTTTATGCATTCTAGACTCTTGCTACTCAAAGTGCACCAGCAGACCAGCATCATTAGTGTCATCCAGGAGCTTTTTCGAAATGCAGTATCTCGGGCCCCAACCAAACCTGAGAAATCACAATCCACTTTTCCACAAGATGGTTCACATGCACTGGGTACTAGAAAAACATAAGCTAGAGCACTCGTAGCTGGTGCCTTTTTGCTTGTTTCATTTTTCCTCTAATAGTCACTGTGCCTCTGATATCAGCAAACCGAATCTTGGTAGTCTTACCCATTTTGTACTTTTCCCACATGCTGTCTGCCATTGCTGCATAAAATCAGTCTCCTTGCCCCTTTTCGATGATCGTCCAGATTTTACTAGTTAATCAAGGCTCATCTCTAGGTCACTTTTCTTTGATGATGAAGAAATCAAAAACATTGCTTGACTTTGTTCTCTGGCCTGACCTCAGCACTCACTGCCTTTACCAGACAGTGAGTAAAAGAGAGTCTGTAATGATATGGTATATTGAGTAAACGCCATGGCCACATGTGCCAGGTGATCTCGAGGAATCCCTTGGCGGCAAATAGGGCTCCAGAGGAGTGTGTAAGTGCCTGTCTGTGAGACACGACTGAGCTGTCGCCGGGGAGAGTGCCATGATGGTGAGCACTTGCCGGCTTGCCCTGAAAGCAACGAGAGCTCCAGAGCTCTTCCATCATTAGGCCCGACAGGGGAGCCAAACCTGAAGCCTCGGTGGAAGCTCCAGGACAAGCAAAGAGGCCTTTTTCGCAGAAACGCTGCGCCGGGCCAGGCTGCTGTGTGTGCGGGCCCTGGCGCTGACAGCCTGCGGGGAACTAGTTCTCCAGTTGTTACAACAGTCCCGTGGGACCCAGGAACACAAGCCCCCTGGTCGCC
Organism: Mellivora capensis; assembly: GCA_004024625.1. Taxonomy (NCBI): domain Eukaryota; kingdom Metazoa; phylum Chordata; class Mammalia; order Carnivora; family Mustelidae; genus Mellivora; species Mellivora capensis. Next base: position 21,340 of record PISX010028236.1, read on the forward strand.
AGAGCCAGGAGGTCACGGGCATCCTCTGGGCCACGGCCGCAAAGACCCAGGCACCAGACGCGTGTAAAATCTTCCCGTCAGGGCCTCCTGGCGCTCGGGCGCGCGGCGGAGGGAGAGCCAGCGGACCAAGATGGCGCCCGCCAGTCTCCAGCGTGGGGCGAGAGCGGGGACGGGGCCCCACAGGCGTTTCAAAGCCCACGCCTGCCCCTCTGCCCGGGGCTCCGTGACAAGCAAAAAGCGAGCGAGCCTTTCCCAGGCACAGTCCGGCGTCTTTCCATGGCCGCCTCCGTGCTGGACCCTGAGGCGGGTAAGTCCAAGGGCGAGAACCCTTCAGGAGCTGTTTCTCAGATCCTCGGAGCTGGTGGGTCTTGTGGAAGCGAGACCTGTTCAAAGCTACACGTTTTGGGGGCTTGTTTCTCAGGTGCAGGTCTTAAAAGTTGTGGTATCGGGTTCGAAACCTTTGCTCCTCAGAGAGGAACTCTGGGTTTTGGGTTTCGTCTCGAGTGTGGGTCGCTGTGCCCAGGTTCATGGTGAAACCGTAT
>PISX010028237.1:0-21745 GCA_004024625.1 Mellivora capensis
AGAGTTACATGCTCTACCAACTAAGCCAGCCAGGTGCCCCAATCATTTCTAGCTTTTGATTTAAAGTGAGAGACATTGGTTCTTCCTTTCACTTGAACACCTAGAGGCACTGTAGACTTATTAACTAGCCTAATTTCACGACATAGGAGGGCCCCAGGACAGGGAGAGAGATAGGCAACGGCTTATTGGTGGGGCAGCCAGAACACACAAAGCCTTTGTGTCAATAAAGACCTTTATTGATTAAGGTCATTGTCTTATATGAGCATGGTTCATGGCACCCCAGAACAATTACAGTCATAACATCAAAGATCAGTAATCACAGATTACCATAACAAATACAGTGATAGTGAAAATTGCAAGATTTTCAATTGAAATATTGCAAGAATTAAAAGTATGACACAGAGACACAAAGTGAGCAAATGCTGTTGGAAAATGGTGCTGATGGCTTTGCTTGAAGGAAGATTTTTTTTTAAAGATTTCATTTATTTATTTGTCAGAGAGAGAGAGAGCATAAGCCAGCAGAGTGGCAAGCAGAGGCAGAGAGAGAAGCAGGCTCCCCACTGAGCAAGGAGCCTGATGCAGGGCTCAATCCCAGGACCCCGGGACCACGACCTAAGCCGAAGGCAGTGGCTTAACTGACTGAGCCACCCAGGTGCCCCTGCTTGAAGGAAGAGTAACACAAACCTTCAATTTATAAAACACACAATATCTGCAAAGTACACTAAGGGAAAGCACAATGAAACAAGGTATGCCTGTATAAATCTTCGTGAACCTGGATTACATTTTTCTCTTCTTTTTTTTTTTTTTTTTTTTTTTTAGAAAAACAAAACTGTCTGTGGCACTGAAAGCATAGCAACAAAAGAAAAAATAAACTTCATCAAAATTAAAACCTCTGTATATCAAAGCAGTTTATCAAGAATAAAAATACGGGGGTACCTGGGTGGCTCAGTGGGTTAAAGCCTCTGCCTTCAGCTCAGGTCATGATCCCAGGGTCCTGTGATCGAGCCCCGCATCGGGCTCTCTGCTCAGCAGGGAGCCTGCTTCCCTTCCTCTCTCTCTCTGCCTGTCTCTCTGCCTACTTGTGATCTCTGCCAAATAAATAAATAAAATCTTTAAAAAAAAAGAATAAAAATATGACCCACAGAATCAAAGAAAATATTGGTAAATCCTATATCTGGCAAAAGTATAGTATCCAAATATGTAAAGAACTCTTACAATTCAAATCTTTTTTAATGTGCAGAAGATTGCACAACGTTGTAAGTCTAGTAAATGCCATGGACGTGTACTCTTTAAGATGGCTAATGGACAATTTTTAGTATATGTGACTCTTACCTCAATTCTTAAAAATGGGCAAATATTTTGAATAAATATTTCTTCAAAGAAGATAAATGGGTAGTAAAATATGTGGGAAGCTGTTCAGTGTCATTAGTCATTAGGGAACTGCATTATCAAAACCACAGTTAGATACTTCTGCATACCCATTAGGGTGACTGTCATACATTTTTTAACAAGGAAAGTAATGGGGCACTTGGATGGGTGAGTCGGTTAAGCATCCAACTCTTGATTTCAGCTCAGGTCATGATCTCAGGGTTGTGAAATCAAGCCCCATGTTGAGCTCTGCACTCAGTGGGGAGTCTGCTTGAGATTCTCTCCCTCCCTCTCCCTCTGCCCTTCCCACTGGTGTACGCCTCCCCCCTTTAAAATAAATAAATAAATAGGGGTGCCTGGATTGCTCCAGCATTAAGTGTCCGCCTTCAACTCAGGTCATGATCCCACGGTCCTGGGATCGAGCTGCACATCAGCCTCCCTGCTCAGGGGAAAGCCTGCTTCTCCCTCTTTCACTCCCCCTGCTTGTGTTCCCTTTCTTGATGTGTCTCTCTCTGTCAAATGAATGAATAAAATCTTTAAAGAAAAATAAAATAAAAATAAAAAATAAGGAAAATAACAAGTGTTGGCAAAGATGTGGAGAAACTGGGAGTCCTTGGGACGCCTGGGTGGCTCAGTTGGTTAAGCGGCTGCCTTCGGCTCAGGTCATGATCCCGGCGTCCTGGGATCGAGTCCCACATCGGGCTCCTTCCTCAGCAGGGAGCCTGCTTCTCCCTCTGCCTCTGTCTGCCACTCTGTCTGCCTGTGCTCACTCTCTCTCTCTCTCTCTCTCTGAGAAAATAAATAAATAAAATCTTAAAAAGAAAAAAGAAATTGGGAGTCCTCTACTGGTGAGAATGTAAACAGGTACAGCCACTATGGAAAAATGTTTGACAGCCTCCCCCTAAAGTTAAAATAGTCACTGTAGGGCGCCTGGGTGGCTCAGTGGGTTGAGCCTCTGCCTTCAGCTCAGGTCATGATCTCAGGGTCCTGGGATCGAGTCCCACGTCGGGCTCTCTGCTTGGCAGGGAGCCTGCTTCCTCCTCTCTCTCTCTCTCTGCCTGCCTCTCTGCCTACTTGTGATCTCGCTCTGTCGAATAAATAAATAAAATCTTTAAAAAAAAAATAGTAACTGTAGATACCCAAGTGAATAAAAAATATACGTCTCTCCAGATACTTGTACAAGCATGTTAATAACATTATTTGCAATAGACAGTAGAAATACACAACTATAACTGTGAATGGGTAAACAAAATGTGTTATATCCATTGATGGAATATTATTTGACTATAAAAAGGAATGAAGTACGGTACATGTTATAACATACGAACCTTGAAAGCATTATGCTGGGTGAAAGAAACCAGACACAACCACATCCCGTAGGATTCCATTTATGTGAACTGTCCAGAATAGGCAAGTCTGTAGAGACAGGAAGTAGATTAGTGGTCGCCTGGGGCTGGGCTGCCGGGGAGTGGAGAGAGACTGCCAATGGGCTTAGGGTTTCTTTTTGGGGGATGGTGGAAATGCTTGGGATTTAATGGTGTGGTTTTACAACACCCATGCAAACTGGTCGTTTCGAATGTTACGTTGCAGCCGTGGAAATCAGATCTGCATCCCGTTTGTTGTTGTTGCTTGTTGCGGTTTATTTTGTTCCTTGTTTTGTGATTTTTCTAAACTCTTTTTGTAAAGTCTGTGTCCTCTCTGTGGGCATCCTGATGAACTCTGTTCCTATAAGTGGTCAGCTTGTGTTTTGACAGTTTCTTTAACCACCTAGCGTCAAAAAAGGAAAAAAAAAAAAAACAACCCTCCCCCGATTCTCCCAGTCTTTGCAGATTGGTTGTGTGTCGGGGCCTTGCAACGCTTAGCCAGGCTATTCCCCACTCCCTCTGCCTTAGCCTTTGCTCCCTGCTTGCACTCAGCCTGAAGGCCAGCTACAGGTGAAGGCTACTGTTTTCTCAGGTGTTTTTGGAGCATGCAGCCAGCCCTAGCTACGTGCATGGCCTTTTCAATTCCTTGGTATGTGTGGAGACTTAGGAAAGCTCGTATCTCTGTATATCTCATTTCCTAGACTATTCCTGCCCAGGCTTTCGCTTCTGCCTATTTCTCATCCTAAGTACTGTTTCTTGCCCCCAAGCTGTTACACAGCCTTTCAAGGCTTCGACCATAAGCAGCCTGGGAAGCTGTCCCCAGCCCTGGTATCCATCCACATCAGACAAAACAAAGACAAACCCGGCGCCAGTTCCTCGGGGGTTACCAGACCAGTCAGAACCCACAACCACAGTCTTAAAAATATATAAAATTTCATATATTGCCCTCTCTGTGTCCTTGTGGCTTCCACAGATCTGGGGTGTAAGGGATGGGAGGCAGGCAGGCAATTTAAAATGCTGCAGTGCTTTCGTACCACAAAGCAATGCCTTCTTTCTTCACCATGCCTTCCTCCTAATGTTATATTCAGCTAGACTGCAGAGTTGTATAAAAATGTGATTCTGATGGTTTTTGCCAGCTCATTAGTTGTCTTTTCTGAAGGGATGGGTTCCTAAAATTCTCTGTTCCACCACTTTTTCAATGACATCACTCATCGCATTGTGAATATACCCAAAACTACTGAATGGCATACTTCAAAAGGATCAAAATGGTAAATTTTATGATTTGTGATTTTTACCTCAATAAAAAAGGTAATGATGGGTTAAATAAAGGCATGCTAGGTTTATAGAATGTCCTTAAAGAACATTTAGAGGCAGGCATTAAAATGGGAGGACATTAAAATACCTTAGCAAGGCAAAGAAAGGGGGTGGAGGAATTAAGCAGTAGAATCATACACACTCCAATCAGATGGAAGGTAAAAGTCACCTGTTAGTGAATATCTGGGATAGAATCAGATCTTGAGTCCCAGACAGAAATTGCTGGATCATTAAGCAACTCTGGTTTATTAAGGAAATGTATCAGTTAGCAACTGCTGTGTAACAAACCATTTGAAAACCTAAACTTAAAAACAGCCATCAGTTCACTGCTCATAATTCCACAGGTCAAGAATCTGGACAGGATCCAAAAGAATTGAAATTAGAATCTAGAAGAGATAGTAGCCCTTCAATATTGATTTTGGTACTATTCACAATAGTCAAGATGTGGAAATAACCCAAATGCCCATTGATAGATGAATGAAGAAAGAAAATGTGATGCATACACATAGTGGAATATTGTGCAGCCTTGTACAAGAAAGACATCTTGCACTATGTGACAATGTGGATGCACCTTGAGGACATAATGCTAAGAAAAATAAGTGCTGTGGGCTAAATGTTTGTCACCAGCCACCCCCCATTTATATGTTAAAGCCCTAATCCCTGGTGTGATGTTTTGGAGGTAGGACCTTTGGAGATAATTAGGTCATGAAGGTGGGGCCCTCATGAATAAGATTAGTGCCCTTGTAAGAAGAGACACAGGGGGATAATCTGCCTCTACCATGTGAGGGAACACGAAGATGGTGTCCAGCTGCAGACCAGGAAGAGAGCTCTAAGCAGGAATAGAATCAGCCAATACCTTGATCTTGGACTTCCCCCTCCTCTAGAACTGTGAGAAATAAATGTTTATTAAGTCACCCAGCGGACAAGCACTGCATGATTCCCCCTCTGTGAGCTGGCTACCAGAGTCAGACTCAGAATCAGAGAGGAGGATGGTGGTTGCTGGGGCAGGGGGGTGGGGAAACGGGAGTTGCTAATCAATAGGCATGAAGTCTCAGTTATGGAAGATAAACACGTTCTAGAGATTCTTGTGCCTATAGTTAACAGTACAGTACTACACTGTACACCCAAGTAGTTAAGAAGGTAGATCTTATGTGATGTGTTCTTACAATAAAATTGTTTTAAGAAACAAAGTTTCTTAAACAAAGTTTAAAGAAACAAAGAATGTGAGCAGGGCTCAGCAGCAAGGGCTCATCTTTGCTCCATATAGTATCATCTAGGGTGCTGGGCTGAGGCTGGGGCTGGAGCAGGAGAATCCAAGATGGATTCCAAGACTCCAAGACTCATGCCTGGAACCTCAGGCAGGTTGACTTACTCAGCTGGCCATTGGCTGAGACGGCTGGGCCTGTCTCTTCCCTGGGTGTTGACCTGGCCCACTTGTGTTTCTGTTTGGGCTTCCACAGGGCGCCTCTCTCTTCTTATGGATAGACTGGACTTCTTTATATGTGGTCGAGTTTCCTTCTGTGCAAAAGTAGAAGTTACAGGGCCTGAGCCCAGAAGTCCCCCACCCTCAACTCCATGTCATGCTGCTGATCACAAACCCATCCAGATTCAAGTGGTGGGAGGGAAAGTTCCCCCCTCTTGATGGGAGTTGTGAGAGAAATGGCTGGTGGCCATCACTGATTTACTACAAATGGTAACCCCAACCTTGGAACAGTGTAATTGTGAAGGTATAATGGCGAAGGTCTTGCCTCTCCACCAGGTCTCCACTGACACCGACCAGTAGAAGAGGGTGTTTTATTGCTGCTAGCTGCGGGTAGAAATCCAGGCTCCCGGCTTGGGCTCTTCTCACTCTGTGGGGCCGGGGAGGTTGGGGGGAGGGCATGCCTCATCCCTGGACCTCAGATCCCTTCTTGGCCTTCTCTCATAGTCCCAGCATGTGAGTTGAGGAGCCCTGTGATAACCATGAAAGGTTGGAAATGTAGGCCCCCTACTTGGCTTATGCTGGCGTGGGATGGGTGGGTATCTTTTTTTTTTTTCCTGTGATGTCTGGAACAGCACTTGTCTTAAAGTTTTCTGTCTTGCTTGGTGGCTCATCTCCTGGTCTTTTGACTAAAGAGCCCATGCTCTCTTAGGGCTTTTTTGTCTATACCCGTTGATACTCCCAGCTTCCTGCCTCTTCAGCTGCAAGTTCAAGGTATGTGAGGTAAAGAGAAGACCCAGGGAACCTACCATGGTGCTGTTCTTCAGGCCCCCAGCTCCCTACCCTGTCCGCCGCCTTCTCTTCACCTTTCAGAGTTGTCTTGTATTTCCTTTATATATAATGTCCAATTTATATATAATGTCCAATGCCCAATGCAGGAAGCATAGGGAAAAGTAAGTCTACTCCATCTTGCTGGAAGCAGAAGTTCTGTAATTTGGTTTTTAAATTGAAAGGAATAATAGAATTTACTGTAGGTAAACAGCACTGAACTATTTAAGAGCATAATCATATAATCATAAGTGCAATTTATTAAACTTCTAAGAATTTCATAGTTCCTTAGTAAGATTTTGTTTAAAAGAAACTAGATTCATGAATCTGTTACTTTTTTTTTAAGATTTTATTTATTATTTATTTGACAGACAGAGATCACAAGCAGGCAGAGAGAGAAGAGGAAGCAGGCTCCCTGCTGAGCAGAGAGCCCGATGCGGGACTCGATCCCAGGACCCTGAGATCATGACCTGAGCCGAAGGCAGAGGCCCAACCCACTAAGCCACCCAGGTGCCCCATGTATCTGTTACTTTTATGGCAAATATAATTTTTTTAAGAAATCAAAGTGATACAGGTAGGCTTTTTTTGTCTGCAGAAGCCACCTCTCTAAGAAAGAAGAAGAAATAAACATTCATGTTTACTAGGAATTGAACTAAGTATAAACATGTTCCCAGACTGCGTACGGTGAAGCATTGACTCAGGCTCTGTGGGGCAAGTAACAGAAACCAGCTCTTAAGCAAAAAAGACTGCGGGACTGCTCCTGGAATGGAAGGAAGAGCTAGGGAAGCAGGCTTCTGGAAGTCACGGGCACCAGGATGGCTCCTGGGGCCTGACTTGCCCAGGCCTGGCCTTGGGCAACAATGAGCCCAGACTTCTTTCAGCCTTCATGCTTCTCTACTCAAGGTTTGGACCCCAGAGGGACACCTGGAGGGCTCAGTCAGTGAAGCATCTGAGTCTTGATTTCAGCTCAGGCCATGATCTCCAGGTTGGGAGATTGAGCCCCGTATCGGGCTCCATGCCAAATGCTGAGTGTGGAGTCTGCTTAAGATTCTCTCTCTTCCTTTGCCCCCCACCCCACCAACTGACCGGCTCTCTCCCTCTCTTAAAAAAAAAGTGTGTGTGTGTGTGTGTGCACACGTGCGCATATGTGTATGTTTATATACATATAGATCCAGAGAGGGTTTCTGACCGGGTCATAGGCCCATCGTGGTCCAGGAGAGGATGAAGCACTTGGAATGACAGTCCCCACAAGACCATACAAGGGGAAGTTGGGGGCATGGGGAGTGCTTACAGCAAAATCAGGGTGTTATTACCAGAAGAAAAAGAATGTGGTTAAGACGGCAGGTGTGAGCATCACAGATGTCTGCAGACTAAAAGTTCTAGAGCCTCCTAGGGACACCTGGGGTGGACAAGGAGGACCCACCTGTGGGCCTCCAAGCAGTGGACCGAGGATCCAGTGTTTCCCAAACTCACTTAACCATGTTGTACTTTTTGCCTCAGAGCTCCATTGACCTCTCTAGGAACCCAGTTAGGGAAACCCTGGCCTGGTTGATCTCCAGTGACCCTTTAAGCTCTGAGATCCTGTGATCCTACAGGACAGATATGGCTTCTGCTTGATTCTGTCTGAGAAGAGACAACAAAAACACATAGAACAGAGATGGCGAAGGATCAAGGAAGTACAGCTCAGGCTATGAGAGCCATCTTGGGAAGAAGTGGAAGCCAGCTCCCTTGGGTCCATGAGATGCCCCCAGTGACCTTCTATTAATGAGTTGCTGAATGAAGTGAAATGAATATAAGTCAGTTTCCTGCCTGCCCTGGTCCTTCACTTGCTTTCTGTTGGCAGTCTGGCCCTGACCGGGGGCTTAGGTGAGGGCTGGAAGGCCCCTTGGAGGTTATCTGGGCCACCATCTACATTTTCCAGACGGGGACATACAAGCCTGATGAGGGGAAGGGACTCATATAAGGTCATGCTGTGATAAGGCAGCAGAGCTGAAACTAGAACCCAGGTCTCCTGGCTCCCTGCTCAATGTCTTTCCTTTATTCTGCAACACTGCACCTTGCTGGGGACAATGTCAAGGATAGCCATGGTGGTTTCCATCCGTAGATGCCTCCTCCCTCCTTCCACCCTAACCCATAGCTGACTGCCTTCTTAGCTGTCTAGGCCCTCAGCATTCCAGGGAAGAGAAGAGCAGAGGGGATAGAGGGTTAACTTCCTGCCTTATGCTTGCTAATTACCTGTCTCCCAGATGAACTGCAAGATCGTGTTTGCCTTATTTATTCTTGGTTTGCTAGCACCTAGCCCAGGCCTTGCAGAGCTGGCCGATTTCACAGGGAGGGTGGCCAGGTGGGGGAACCTCTAGAGCAAAAGGGGAGTTGGAAAAGGCACATCCTGGGCCGGGAGGATTCATATTTGACTAAGAGAACATTCTTTGGTGTTTAATAGTGAAAAAAACCTGGAGGGCCTGTGGGGGACATAGTATAGTGTGGTTTCCATACTGAGGCAAGTGCCCTTTGACTCGGCAGTCCTCCTTCTAAGAATCTATCCCAAGGGAGTAATCCTCATAAATGTATAAAAATGCATGAACTCGGATATTCGATCACAGCAGGGTTTAAAAAAAGAAAAAGAAACAGCCCAAGTATCCAACAGTGGAGAAGCGATGATATAAAATATAGCACATCCAAATGATGAATTATTTGGTATTTATTAAAAATGATAAATTAGGGGCACCTGTATGGCTCAGTTGGTTAAGAGCCTGACTTTGGTTCAGGTCATGATCCCAGGGTCCTGGGATTGAGCCCCCGTGTCAGGCTCCCTCCTCAGCCGGGCGTCTGCTTCTTCTCTTCCTTGGCCCCTTCCCCCCAACTCACGCTCTCTCGCTCTCTCATTTCTCTCAAATAAATAAATAAAATCTTAAGATTTTATTTATTTAACAGAGAGAGAGGCAGCAAGAGAGGGAACACAGGTAGGGGGAGTGGGAGAGGGAGAAGCAGGCTTCCTGTGGAGCAGGGAGCCTGATGCAGGGCTCGATCCCAGGTCCCTGGGATCATGACCTGAGCCGAAGGCAGACACTTAACAACTGAGCCACCCAGGCGGCCCTACAATTAATAAAATATATATTTTTAAAATGATGAATTAAATATGCCCGACGGGAATGTGTTAATAATTTCTTAAGTAAAAGAACAGGTTATAAAACAGATTATAATCTTATTTTTACAAAATAAACTAACATTGTCATTCATATCTGAATTTATGGATGGAAAAAAATTTTACAAGAACAAGAAAAAAGTTTATAAGAACAAAATGTCTGCAGTAGTTAGCTCTGGGTTTAGAATTACAGGTGGCTTTTCTGTTTTGTTGTGATTTTTATTCTTCCTGTCATTTCTTTTTATTTCCTGATTATTGTTATGATGAATATATGCCTAGTAAGTCTTTTGAAGTTAAAAGAAGATGCCATGTTAAAGAATCTGAACCTTCTTTTTAAGGTGACAGAAGTTATACATTTATAAATGAAATCATTAAAAATGCCCAGAGCAAATTAGCCAGTTTAAAGAGTCTCATTGAGACCCCTCTGGGAACGTGAAGAGTCCATTGATTAAATGGCAAATAGTACCCCCACCTGTGTTTATGTGTTTCTCTTATAAATTCTGGTTTCTGAAGGTTGCTTTCGTGCACAAGACTGCAGGAGTCAGTACAGTAAGGAAAGAGCAGAGTGGGTTTAGGCCTTATCGGGTCATTGTGACCCTGGACCCAGGACAGTTGCTTTCTGGAAGTTTCCAGCTCAGGGTGGTGTTTTGTAAACCAGTAAGGCATTAACCTTGAGTAGTAAACGGTAAAACTCCAATAGCAGGTCTGGGATGTGGCTTTGTGGCAGATGTCTTTCTGGTTTTGTTTTGGGACAGCGAAGGGTGGGGTTTCTAACTGTGTCCCCAGGGCCCTTTGGCTTAGACCCAGCTCACATCTGCTCCTGGGAACTTTCCTTGCAGGAGAACTTGATCGGCGCCCTTTTGGCGATTTTCGGGCACCTTGTGGTCAGCATTGCGCTTAACCTACAGGTAAGTCTCGGTCACAAGCGCAGTCTGGGGGCAGAGAGGCAGCTGGTCAGCTGGGGGGTCTGGTGCAGGCTCAGCTGTGTCCTTACCTTGGGACATTGCCCCCTCCATTCCTGGGCTGGGCCTTGGGCAATCCCCTGTGGTTGTTCCAGAATCTCTCTTGATTCTTTGCCCCCACGTGATCCCCTACCGCCCTCAACTCTGATGACGGCAAACTCCGTGACTTAGACCTTCCTGGGGTGCCCTGGAGCCGCTGAGCTGGCCCACAGCTGTGGTTTGGCACACGCTGATAGATTGGGGAGCTCCTTAGGGCGCCCTGGAAACTGGTTCCATGGACATGTGTGAATTGGGTGGCAGCCATGGTGGTGGTTGCCCCACTGGGGCAGTTTTCAGCCTGTGGGGGATGGGAGTCTGGGCATAAATGCCCAGGCTGCCATCCTGTGGTCGCATGGCTCTGAGCTGGCTCACAGGGTTTCCCAGTGGGTCCCCCGTGGGGTGAGCCCCCTGCTGCCCAGGGCACTCATTCTGCACCCTCCACTGGTGTGCTCCCTTCTCCGGCTTTTCCCACTCCCTTACAGTGCCTCCGGGAATCACGTCCTCCCAAGTCCAGTCTCAGGGACTGCTCTGGGACACCCTGACCGAGGCTTAACACCTGCAGACAGGTTAATTCCTACAGCACACTGGCCAGGTCCTCTCCACCCGCACTGCCCAGCTTCGGGTTGTGGAGAGGCGCCCTCCCTCCCCGGATCAGAGATGTGAACACACACGGGTAACCCGGTACCTTTCAGCGCCATGCACGCCCGTGTGCCCAGAGCGTGCCTGTGTGTTTCGGAGGCTGCATGGTCTTCTGGCCGCTTGTCTGGTTCATGCTTCTCTTTATACAGAGCGGTCTCTCTGCTTCCGCATCCACTCGGATGCAGCTCCCGTCACGGTCCTTCCCCCTGCAAGTGAGAGCTGTGGTCCGCTAAGTGAGCATGACTACCTTGCTCTCCTTGTCACCTCCCCCCTTTCTACGTCCCAACTGCACATTTCCAGAACAAAGACTATTGGCCATAGCTGGGCCAAGTATCCACCTGAGGGAGGGCAGGGTGCAAGGATGCCCCCGGGACTGCCCAGCAGAGTTCAGGCTCATCTGTAGAAGGGAGTGCAGCCAACCAGACACCCCGAGCGTGGGGACTCTGGGGCACTGCTGTTAGAGGGAGACACTCAACCCAAAGCCAGGGGAACCTGGGGTGGCGTCCTAGACCCCGGCTCCTGCTCCAGACTGCACGCTGCCTGTGCTGTGCGTTAGAAATGCACATTTCCAGGTCTCCCCGGGGAGTGTCTGAGGCTTCCCGGCCAGTTTGAGAACTGCTGTCTTAAGAGTGACAGTCTGATATTGAGATCAGGACTGCTGGCCTCTTCTCTGAGCCGGGACTCCGAAAAAACACATCTTCCCAAATAAAAGTGGGTGGTAGATTTAGGATACAGATGTCATAGCCTCTTTTTCCCAAATCTCTGGGCAAATAGCCTTCTTTCTTGGATTTCTAGAAGTACTGCCACATCCGCCTGGCAGGCTCCAAGGACCCCCGAGCCTATTTCAAGACCAAAACATGGTGGCTGGGCCTGTTCCTGATGCTGCTGGGCGAGCTGGGCGTGTTTGCCTCCTATGCCTTCGCTCCGCTGTCACTGATCGTGCCCCTCAGCGCAGTCTCCGTGATAGGTAAGACCGGGGTCACTCCCTGCCGCTGCTAATCCCTGGGACCCACACACCTGGCCGCCACCATACTCAGCAAACAAAGCAGCTTCTGCTTGGTAATGTCGCTGACACTTTCAAAGGGCTTCATACACGCTGGCCTGGCGCAAAGCACTTTACAGATATTAATTCTTCTACTCCTCCTTTTTGAGGGGGACACTGTCATGATCCCCACTTTACAGATGAGGAAATAGGGGTACAGGGTGGTAGGGCTGGGGTACAGGATGGTCTGGCTCCGTAATCTGTTTAAGACTCAGAAACTTTATCAGAATTGCTTTCTATTCCCACTGCAGAAGGAAGATGCAAACATGAAGCTTTCATCCCAGCACTGTCAGGACAGCCTGAGCTTTCGTAGGATTCAGACAGCTTACCCTCTAACAGACATGCCTTCCACTGAGGCTCTGCTCTTTTTGCATCAGCTGATATCACGTCTGAAGCATTGGTCACTACCTCACCTGCCATTTCTCTGTGATCTCTGTAATCCCCAAAGCAGTGTCTCAGAGCCTTTGAACCAAGGAAAAGATAAAGGAGCTTTGATGTTTGTGTTCCACAAATGAAATAGCATTAGGGAAAAATATTTTCTTCTTAAATAAAAGATGATAGTAGATTAGTGAACATAGGAGCAGGGACCGTGAACTTGCGTTGAAATGTTCCCTTCTGCTTGCTGGCAGGCCCCACACGGCCTGGAAGCCCTTCCCTGCTCTTAAAAGAAGAAGTGGCATTTTGAGTAGTCTTTTTCCTCCTGGAGTTAAGAGGGCGTCTTCTACCCCACAGAAAAGGGCAGCAACCATGCGCCCGGCCTGTGCCTGTGGCAGACGTCATCAGTCAGGCAGGGGGTCCCTTAGTGAGAATTCTCAGAGTTTTAGGCAGTCCCCCCAATGACCAGAAGTTGGCAAAGAAGTGGAAACCTGTTGCTTTTCCCGATCCCATGAAGGGTCCTCCTCTTTCTTGACCTGGGTTTGTACCCTCACAGCCCACAAGATGAGTGAGGTCCTCCAACATGCTGTGTTCTTATCCACACAATATTGTTGTAAAATATAATCTGACTGTAGAGTTAAGGGTCCAGGGGTAAGGGCTGATTGGGCGATGGGCATGAAGGAGGGCCCATGATGTAATGAGCACCGATGAGTCACTAAACCCTACTCCCTGAAACTAACAATACAGTATACATCAGCGAAGTTGAATTTAAATAAAGAATATCTTAAAAATAGAATAATGGTTTTAATAATTTAGTAATAATAGTATAAAATAAATATAAAATAAAATAAAAATATAATCTGAATGCCTTTAGTTGAGGCAAGTCGCTTCCCCCAGTTCCAGCCTTTCCTTGTGTTCTCTGTCCCACTTTCTATGTCTATATTTCGGTGCTGCCCTGACCAGGATTGAGGTTCGTCCTCTGCCCGTGGCTGACCTCTGAAAAGGCTTCAGAACCTTTCCTCACAATGAAAAACAGGTGACCAAGTGATGAAGTGCTTTAAATCGTTGCCTCCAAATTTTAATACTTTAGCAATTCTCACAATCAGATTCTTAAAAATAAGAGGCTGAAGTAGAATGATGGGTTCTCAGGCACTAGCAGCTAGAAATTGAGGGGCTCTTGGAGCTTCTTAAGTCACCCAGTAAAAAATAATATTAAAAATAAATAATAAAGCAATCGCCACCATTTGTGGGGTAACTATTACTTACCAGTCACTATCCCAGGAACTTCAATAATAATAATAGCTCAGTTATCGAGCATTTACTGTGGACACATGATTTACATGCATTATCTCATTGAATTGCCCTTAAAGCTCAAAGAAGGGGGTGCTTTCAGTGCTGATGAACCAACATTCAGAGAGGAGGAAAAAGAAGAGGATAAGGCGGTGGGGGAAGGGAGGGAGGGAGACAGGAAGGAAGGAAGGAAGGGGTAGAAAAGAGAGAAAGGAGAAAAGGAAGACCCCATGTGTAGTGTTTCTGATTTATACGGTGTAAAGACCGCCACCCCGGTTGCCCATGCTACAGTAGGTTCCTCAGTATTTAACAAGCAGCAAGCTGGCCTGAGCTGATCCAAACTGAGACTCACAGGTAGTGACTGACCCCAGAACACACAGCCAGAAGACACAGAGCTGAGAATAGCCATCCAGGTCTGTTCCCAGTAATGCCAGCCCCATGCCTCTAGGCAGTGACCAGGAAGTCTGAGAAGGAGACAGAAGAACAAGGGGGAGAATGTCAGAGCTAGTCACAGCAATGGAAGGAGCGAGGGCCCTGGGGTCCTGCAGTCCTTAACAGCTACATGGTCCTGACCAGCACCCTCACCTCTCCCAGCCTCAGTGTCCCGTTTTTCAGATGGGAATAATAACAGTACCCACCTTGGGTAGACATGCCAGAAATAACCTGTGCAAATGACCTGTCACCCTGCAAGTACTCCACACCAGTGGTCCCGGACTCGTAGAAATCCTCAGGAAGGTTCAGAGAGGAGCCTCCCTTTCTGAGATGGGATAACAGAGGAACCAGAAGGACTGAGTTTTGGGGAACAGGAAGGAGAGGGTAGGAAGTACCAAGCCCTAAGGCAAATGAGTCTACCCTAGGGCCTAGGCAAAGGGACTTCACTGGACTGAGAGTAGCCTCCATGTTCTTTTCCCTGTGCTTTTATTTTTTTTGTAGCGAGCGCCATCATAGGAATCATATTCATCAAAGAAAAATGGAAACCCAAAGACTTTCTGAGTAAGTTCACCGATTTGAGCCCCTGTTCTTAATTCTGTGCTTGCGCTGTTTTGTTTTGTTTTTTCATTATAAAACCGGCTCACCCCAATTTAGAAATCATCTGTCTCCTGCTCCCTTCTGTGCTATATAGTCGACCCTCATGGGGCTCCTGAGAGCTGGGCTTTTTAATTGGTAGTTCCCAAATCTGGCTACACAGCAGAATCATCTGTGAGACTTCTTAAAAGGAGCTTGATTTCATTCCACTCAGTCAACATTTATTGAGCACCCATTGTTGGGATTTTAGGAGGCCTCATAAAAGGCCCCCTCTTTACCTAAATGAGTTCTAAAGCAAATGGGAAGCTTGGAGGTCAGGAGTCATTCTTTATTACTTATACAAGCTGGATTGGAGCGTGCGGGTTAAGCATGCAGCCAGATGAACTTGCTCACGCAGCCAGGTTTGGGAACCACTGTTCTGAATCATGGGTACAGGATGGGAGCAAGATGGGGCCAGGTGGCTGGAAAAGAAAAGAATCTTTCACTGAAAAAAGAAGAGTTAATATATGATCCCAAGACCAAAAGACTCAGTGATTTGCAGTAGTCCTGATGGCAGAACGCGGGGAATGCAGGGGTAGCCGGGCTGGTCCTGAGGCCAGTGTAGTTTTATGTCCCTTCCAGGCTCACTCTAGAAAGTCCTGGCATAAGAGACATGCTAGTCCAGGCAGTGCCCTATGCGAATTTTAAAAAGATACCCCCTCTGGGGATCTGTGGTTCTGTGGGCACATGCCTTGGTGAACAGAGCATGGGCTAGATTTTAGCCCATGGGCTAAGGTGCTTTTGTATAGTGAGCAACTTGTACAACTGTACATGGCTGTCCTGCCCAAAGTTTTATTAAATTCCGCAAACAGTCACCCAATGCTAGACCTGTGCTATATACCACAGGCATGGAGATGAGTAAGACCTTTCCCTCCCTGAAGAAAACAGACTCTTGTATCTTAGCACAGGACTCATTATTGAGTTTAACCATGGTTCATTCATTTATTGAAAAACTGAACAGCTGTTTTGAGGGCACCTTATGAGGCCTAGAATGAAAGTTAAAGATACAAAAATGTATCACATTTTTGGGAGACCATGGAATTAAATATGTAGATAGTTCTATCCAGAAATAGCCAGAGGACTGTGGTCACCGTGTGTAGCTCAGAACTCACAGCCCTTCTCAGCTTGTCCAGGTCTAGGCCGGACTTCAAGAGGCTTTTCACAAAATCCACAAGGTTCAACTGGAGTATGACAGGACCCAGGAGAAGAGTCAGGAAACTCCCAGGCCCCCCTAACAGTGTCCGAGGGGTCTGCGGAACAGAACACTGATAGTCTTTGGACTGGTCCCTTGGGACGAGGTTAACTAGCAGATGGGAAATGATAAGATCATTTTTAAAAGGTGCATGGTGGGCTCTGAAGGTTTGCTTGTGAGGTTTTGTTGTATTGGGTTTCTTTTTACATTGCCCATAAAGTGATTCTGACTTTCAAACCTTCCCTGTAAAATGCACACTGAAACCATGATTCAGCAGCAGAATGGCTGCTATGAAGGAGAAAAAGAGGCAGTTCTACTCTAATACTCTCCCAGCAGAAATGGAAATGGATTTTGGAAAACCATTTGACAGTAACTACAAAGCTGATGGTCCACCTGTCCCCTGACCGGGAATTCCCACTCCTAGTTTTACATCCAGCAGAAACAGGGACAGTGTGTTTTCCAAACGACATGCACAAGGATGCCCTTAGCGACAATATTTGTTATAACCCTGGGGAGTATTCAAACGCCCATGAGCCGCATATGGATAAATATGGGTATGGATATGGGAAGGGATAAATTGTGTCACACACCATACAGGCATGAGAACGAGGGAAACACCCCTACACTCCACGCGAGGATACAAGTGAATCTCACAAACTCACAAACATCTTACGTGAACACAGTCCACTTACAGAAAGTACAAAACCAGGCCAACCATCAGTGCTGGCGGAAGTCAGTGTTACCCCGGGGCTGTGGTCTAGTGATTGGAAGGGGACACAAGTGAGGACGTCAGGGTCCTGCTAACGTTCGCTTTCTTGACCTGAGTTCTGGTCATATGGGTGTGTTCACCTTGTGAGAAATTCATGGAGTACTTTTTGGCATACATGCCACACTCTCACTAAAATTTTTTAACATTAAATGTAATTTTTTTAAGATTTTATTTATTTATTTATTTATTAGAGAAAGCACAAGTACGGGGAACAGTAAAGGGAGAGGGAGAGGCAGAGT
Organism: Mellivora capensis; assembly: GCA_004024625.1. Lineage (NCBI taxonomy): Eukaryota > Metazoa > Chordata > Mammalia > Carnivora > Mustelidae > Mellivora > Mellivora capensis. Next base: position 17,052 of record PISX010028237.1, read on the forward strand.
CCCTGCTGAGCAAGGAGCCCCACACAGGGCTGGATCCCGGGACCCTGGGATCATGACCTGAGCCGGAGGTAGTCGCTTAACTGACTGAGCCACCCAGGCATCCCTAAATGTTATTTTTTTTAATAACAATAAGGGAGATGATCTATTTGTGAGGTGAAGAAAAACCAAAAATAGCAGGTCATCACGCGGTGCTCTAGAAACATATGGGTCTGAAGCCTGCACCTGCGGTGAGCCTGTGACAGCCCCCCCACCCTTTCCTGCAGGGCGCTACGTCTTGTCCTTCGTTGGCTGTGGTCTGGCCATCATGGGCACCTACTTGCTGGTGACATTCGCACCTAACAGCCACGAGAAGATGACAGGCGAGAACATCACCAGGCACCTCGTGAGCTGGCCTTTTCTCTTGTACATGGTAAGAGAAGCCCTTGGTCCTACCCGAGATGGCAGGAGGGAATATCAGGTCCTAGAACCTGGGAACCTGAACCTCCAGGAACAGGGGATTCGAGTGACACATGATGTATTTCCCAGCACCGAAGACCATGCTTGTGGGGAGTACAGAGTTCATGGGAAAATGCTTTTTTCACTTACATTCCAAGTAATGTCTACATTGGCATAGATATGATAATCTTAGTTTTTAGTTTTGGACTGTAGGTCTGTAGATAGAATGTATCGCTAAAGGACTGGATGGAAAATCAGCAATCCCATCCATGGTTGTCTCTGGGAGCTGGAATTATGATTGAGTTTTCATTTCACTTTTGTCTTTATGCACCATCTGAAAATTCTACAGTGATCATTTAAGACTTTTATAGTAAGAGAACAGTTAAAATTTTAAATAGCCATAAATGTGTTGTTTGTTTATTTTTTCCCAGTATCCCACAGCTGATAGAAGCTGATAGGACACAGGAGACTCTGAAATGGTCTCCTAAACTCCCAGGCCCAGTTCTGTCCCGTGTTAGGTCTACAGATAAACTGATGGAGGAAGCATGTAAGGTATTTGATCAAGCTACTGCTGTAGATTCCTGTTTCTAGCCAGGTACTGTGCAAAACACTTTCTTATGTACCATCTCAAATCCTCCCAACTGCCCTGTAAGGTAAATGTTTTTCTCCCCATTTTATGGATGAGACAACTGAGTCAGGGAGGTTGGCTGACTGCCCAGAGTCCCATGAGAGCAGAGCTGGATTTGAGGCCAGCTTGGCCTGCTGATGAAGGTGGTCACTGTTTTTCCTCTGACACAAACAGCCTAGCAGTGCTCTACAAGCCTGGAATGTTCTTTTTCCTTAGTTTGCTCATGAGGCAGAGAATAGATTTCTCCAGGATTGAGACTGAGTCATCTCCCTGCCTCTAGCCAGCCCCAGCACACACCTGTGGTCAGCGGGGTGGGAGGTTTGGAGAAACGGCTGCAGGACAGAGCCAGAGAACACCCCCTTCAGAAAAAGCTTAACCCCCAGAACACAGACTTCTTTCAGGGAGCCCTTGGCTTGAATCTGTGCTGTGTGACCTCACCCAAGCCATCTACCCGGAAGCTGGAAGCAGGTGGGAGTCACTGGACCAGAGCTGGTGGCGAGGTGGTGTGGAAATCACCCATCCCTCAGCAGATGCCCAGTTATCCCTCAGTTTGTCTTCCTTCCTCTTGTCTGCGAGGCGGTGCTGCTGTAACCGAACTCAAGAGGGGTGGCTGCTGGGGGGGGTGCGTTAAATGGACAACAACCCGAGGAGGTGTTGAAAGCAAAGAACGTTCCTTCCTTGTCACAAGTAAGGAGACAGGGAGATCGCTGTCAGAGCACTGTCTCCTCTTGGGGTTAGTGCAGGAAGCTTTTATGCAGCGTGCTAGCCGGGCAGGGACGGAGAGCTTGGCGCCTTAAGAAACTTACATATCTTCGCTCCTTCTGCACTTGGGTTTAACTGCGCATACTTAGCATGTCCGCACGCTGGTGCATACATTGTAAGTTCAAAAAAATGGCGGAAAACCCATCCCGCAGGAGGAGATCTTGGTTTTAGAAGGAGCCAGAGGTAACTTCAGGGCAACTGAGGGGGCTGCCCTGCAGGCATTGATCTCGGTGTGGCTCCTCAGCGGGGTAGCCTGCGGAATCCCTGCCCACACCTCTGCTTGGTGGGAGCTGTTTGCTCCCGCCAAACAGACCCATTCTTCCCCTGCGTTTGTCCCTTCCCCGTCCCCCTGATGGCTTTCAGTCCTCTGAACTGAGTAACTCTCTGTTGTGCCCTAACACTGCCAGCTAGGGAGATCTGGTCCAAGCGGATTCAGTCATTGCTTTGTTGTCTGCTGGGTGCCAAACAGCGGGGACGCCGGGCTGACGGTAGGGGCGCTGGCGAGCACAGCATAGCGGAGAGAGGGGATGGCGTCCCCGCTCCGTCCCGGCTCCGTGTCCTACACCAGACGCTCATGTCACCGCGTGTGTCAACTGTACTTCAGGAAAGAAAGAAAGATAGAAAAACAGGAAGGGGAGGGAGGGTGGGAGGGAGGAGGGAGACATGCTCCCAGGACTCAAGGTCACCCACACAGCCCTCTCACTGCAGAAGGCTGAGCGCTCTTCCCAGGCTCATTTATTTAAGCATCATGAAGAATGATTGGCAAACTGGGCACGCCCGATGGTTAGGGATGTGGATGAGTCACTCACCTGCTTGATGGTGTATTCTGCAGCGATTAAAGATAATTATGACAACTTCATAAAATATGGGAATTGGTTTTGGTGACTAAAAATGGCCCAGCACAAAATTATGCGTTCACTATGATGACAAGCAGATAAAGTATGTATTCCTGGGGGCTCCTGGGTGGCTCAGTGGTTAAGCGTCTGCCTTCCGCTGGGGTCATGATCCCAGGGTCCTGGGTTCTAGCCCCGCATGGGGCCCCCTGCTTGGCAGGAAGCCTGCTTCCCCCTCTCCCACTCTTCCTGCTTATGTTCCCTCTCTTGCTGTGTCTTTCTCTGTCAAATAAATAAAATCTTTTTTTTTTTTAATGTATTCCCGGCCACAAAGACAGGAAGAAACAGGAAAATGAAAACAGCTGGGTGTTTGGGTTTGTTGTTTTTTTTTTTTAATGGTCTCTAATTAGGAATTTTTTAAAAATTCAAATACCCATTAGTTCTTCTGTGTTGGTTGTTATGATAAATAAACTTTGGTAGGAGGTTGGGGTAGGCAAATGGGACCTTGCCAAGGTCAAAGTTTGCTGCTTTTGTTTTGCTGGGTCCTGGTGCTGGTCTGACTTCTTGGGAAAATGTTGCCAAATGTCTGGGCCCTTGAGGAGTAGAAAAGACAGTCGTTAAGGCAAGGTGGGAACTCCCACTTCACACTTGTGCATGTCTAGCAGGAAGATTCTATTGACTGAGCACCTTCTAAGCCCCAGGCCCTGGGCCTCCCTTGTTCAGATGGTGTAGCCTTGTGGAAAATACACCTGGCCTGGAGGCAGACTGTCCAGGTTCAGATCCCGGCTCTGCCCTTTCATTAATTTCAGATTGTGATTGTGTCTACTTTATAGAATCATTGTGCTGATTGAATGAGTTTAGTGTAGATACGATGTTTAGAAAGGTGCCTGGTATATTTATGAGTTCATTAAGTATTAGCAGTGATCGTGACCCTGCAAAGCAAGAATCATCCCCATTTCACGGATTGGGTAACTGAGGTTTAGAGACGCTAAGTGCCTTGTGCAAGGTCACACAACTATTTTAGCAGTGGATCTGGTTTCAAACTTGGCCTCCCTGATTGCAGATGTCCTTGTCTTTCTCCCCCACCAAGTCGCACCCACTGGAGGTGTGGTTAGGGGATGGGGATGTGAATACATATCTACTTGTCCCAGAGAGCTCTCCTCCTCAGTGAGTCAGTGTCCCTCTCTTTGACCGACCTTCAGGGGTCACCCACAGAGCAGCAAAGTGGAAAGAAACCTTCCCAGCCTGATCCTGGCCATCCATGACCGGGTGTGTGTGCGGCCAGCACAGCGCCCTCAAAGCTCAGAGGTGAGCTCCGAGAGATTGCTGCAGAGTTCATTCTGAATCCCCTCCTTTTCCGTGGAAGTCTGTCAGTGGTTTGGGAAATGCTGGCTGTTCAGGTCCCTTTCAGTGCTGAGGGTCCCTGACTCCAGCAGCATCAGCCCCAGTCCAGCCCACCAGCATCTCCCAGTCTTCTCCGCATCCGCCCCACTGACCGCCCGCTTGCTGCTTCCCATAGCTTGTGGAGATCATCCTGTTCTGCTTGCTGCTCTACTTCTACAAGGAGAAGAACGCCAACAACATCATCGTGATTCTTCTCCTGGTGGCATTACTGGGTAAGTGGGGGTCCAGGTGGTTGAGCGTGGCCACCATCCCGTAGCACCAGAGGTCCCCGCGGACAGGAAGTGGCTTCCATCAGTCCTGTCAAATACCCAGAGTCCCCTATGTGCCGGGAACAGTGCTGGAAACTGGCCACAGAGTTGAACAAGACAGACGGCCCCCTGCCCTCCGGGGTTCTCCATTCCAAAGGCAGGAATGACCAGTAAGCAAGTAGGCGAATGCATAGAAAAGAGACACGTTGGGGCAGTGAGGATCACGGTGAAGAAGAGGACAGCAGAGTGAGGGTGAGGCCGGGCAAGAAGGTCGAGGCAGACAGGCTCCAGCAACCAAGTCCTTGGGCCTTCCCGCAAACCTGTCAGTCTAGGAATGAGTTCTGGATTCAAAAACGGGAACCAAGTTTGCTCTCTGACTTTTTT